>JAKSZP010010704.1:0-147174 GCA_022478985.1 Massospora cicadina
ATTCCGCCAGCGCGCGCGATATAACCGCTGATGTGGCTTGTGAGCGTCTGGATGAGAGATGGCAATAGTGGCGGATAGTTTCTTTTTTGAAAGTTGCCCATGTGGATATGGGGTCCGCGCAAAATGGTGCAACAAACAATTTTGCCAAAGTTGCCTCTTCCACCCACGTAGAAAATCCTGGTGACGCTAGCTCTGGGGGCAGATTTTGCACCAATGTGGGGCCTTTGCAACTGTGACGGGTAAGTGGTATTTTATCGAGACCAGTCGGTGGTCAGAGAATTCCATTTTTGTTGTTTTGAAGTGAAAGATGTGGGGTTGGAATTTCGCCGGTGCTAAAATAAGGTCAATGCGGGTCATGGACCTTAATTGGCCATTGTGGATGTGGGGACGCGTCATGTTTTTGAGCAGTGGGGCATGTCGCAGCAGTGCATCCATTAATTCAAGGGTGGCTTTTAGAACGCGTAGTTCTATGTGACCTTGTGGGGCGTGGGGTGAGGGCGGCCACCGGTCCGTTGGTGAGGTTAGCCAACAGTTCATGTCACTGATTAGGAAAGAATTGGGGGGTATCAGGAGGGATTTGACCAACAAGAAAAATTTCCAACGCTCTTATGCACCGTTTGGGGCGTAAATGTTGACAATTGTGTGTGCAACATCACCCCATGAGAAGGTGACAATGAGCACTCAGCCATTTAGGAATGTTTCTGAAGATGTAAATTTGAAAAAATTGTTTTTCTTAATTAGCACCCCACAGTGCTTCGACCAAAAGGATAGGGATGGTAGGAGCATTGTTTTCCAAGCTTCCTCGGAACCTCATGGACAGTGGGTTTCCTGGATGGCCAGGATATCCACGGGTAAATTATTTTGTAAAAAACTCAGTTTCCTAGCCCGGGACGGGGAGGCCTTGAGTCTGGCAATATTCAGCGTCCCTAGAGTGAAGGTTTCCCCCATTGCACCTTAGGTGCGAGGGGGTGGGCCCCCTGGCCCACCAGCCTCTTCCAGGTCCCCACGGGCTTTCACAGCAGCGCGGGTATTAGCAGCAACGCTATTGGGGTTTTTGTTAATTTTTGTGGAAAGAGTCGCGTTGGCTTTGGCCTTCACTTTTTGTTTTCCCGACGTCAGATGAATTTTTTGCGGTGCGGATAAGTTTGGTGCACCATCGAGTGGGGCAAAAAAAAAATTTTCGGTTGGAATAGGTCCCAAGTCAGTTTCAACTGGGGCTTGGGTGCAGCAATTGGGTGAGATCAGATCTCCCATCAGATCCTCAGATTGAGTGGCCCATTCAGCTTGGGCCTCCCAATCTGATTGGGTGATGGATTCCCAAGTTGCTTCCGCTGCGAAGGTCTCCATGTCCTCCTGGCGTTGTGAGTGTGGGATGGTGGTGGTGACCTTGGCCGCTTCCTTGGCTGCAGTCCTACAGGCCTGCTTGGCCTTCTTCCGCTCCTGTGGGGAGATGGGCTTTACCAATAGGTAGCAGCCTTGTGCTCCCCATGGGAAAGCCTCTTTGGTGCTTGCGGTTGGTTTGTAGTGCGCCTCTCTGCTGGCCATGGCTGCCGAGGGGTGCTCTTGGAATGTAACGCCCTCTTTAATGGGGCATGCGTGTGCCTTATGGCTGAACACATCACAGTGGGTGCAAATGGGGGGCGCGCTGTCCACAGTTACCCGGAATGGGTGGGTGGTGTGCCCTGCGATATCAATAAAGGTGGAGTGTGGGATCTGGGTTAGGTCCTTCATGATCTCCTCAGTTGGGGTCAGAACTGCGATGGCTTTGCTGGTGCACAGGTGTGGCATCAGCGTGAAACGTTGCATTTCAAAAGATTGTATTTCGCCATATATGGCGAGACCATCTTTCAGGTGTTGCTCCAAAATGTCACATTTTGCCGTAGTAGGCAAAAAGTCAAACGTGAGGAAAATTTGGTTTGATTTTGTCCATCTGGTGCATTTAGTTTTGACGACCCATTGCCCTTTGGGAAGATCGACCACTATGTGCACTGCTGCAGCCTCGTCTGCTGCTATTTTGCTTTCAAAACCTAGGTCCAGCCAACCGTGCAACATGGAGTGAGGTGCAACGTACACCGCGGTCGGGAAAATTTTGTGTACATCTTCACAAAATTTTTCCCATAGGGCCATTTTTTGGATATCCAGATACACACGGACTCCAAATTCCACCTACGAAAGTGGCTGGGAATGTGGCGTATTGATGTACTGGTTGCATCATGCTTGCCACGCGAGTATCTCCGGGGAAATTGTAACCGCCAGTTTTTTTAGATTTTTTTCTATTCCGCCGGATTCTCTGGGGCGTTTTTGAATGTTAGAGGCTGCGGGCCTTCCGCCTGCTCCTCTTGCCTTGCTTGCCCAACTGCTCCCAGACATGGGCGCAGACTAATCCCCTCTATGAGATTATCAAACTAGATTTAGTCTTGAATTGAATGGGTTGCAAAAGTGTTTGCAATGAGAAAGAAAAGTGAAATTTTGGTAGAATATTATCACCAAATTATTCCTTATTATGCAGATACAACCTAACCCTTAGTTTTATGCTAGAAAGGAAAATCCTTTAAAGTGGGAAGGAGAGCAGAATCATTCTTTAATTTATTACAATTAGCTCTGACCCATTCCCCTGTTATTATACAGCCCAACTTTAATAAAATTTTTACTTTTTTATCAATGTAGTGATGATGCTGTAGGAGCTAAGCTGTCTCAGCAATATGAAATTTATTGGACCATCCCATTGCATATTACAGTAAAACTTTATCATAGCTGAACATGACTAAAGTGTTATAGAACATGAGTTTCTAGCAAGTTTTTGGCTATCAAACACTTCCAATCCTATTTATATGGTGCCCACTTTACTAAATCACTGATCATGCTTTGCTGCAATGTTTTCAGAAGATAAAAGAATCTGAAAGATGTTTGTCACAATAGGCTTAAAAACTCCATTATTGCAATTTCTATATTGTCCATCACAGTTTTATTTCTTGTTGCAATCACTAATTGCAACTAATTTGATTCAAGACTGGCAAGTTTGATAATCTCTTTGAGGAGATGAGTGTGCACCCAATGTCAGGTAAAGGTTGGGCAAGCGTAGTAAAGGGCACAGGGCTGGTCTTTACACCTCTCAAAGTTCATAAACGCCATGGAGACAAAAGTGGCCTAGATAAAAATAAGAAAACAGTGGTGAGTATTTCGCTCGTGATTTTAGTTTGGAAATAAAATTCAATTAGTAAATCAAAACTACGCATTCTCAGCCCCTGTCATCTGTGGATCACGGAGCTCAAGTTTTCTGGATATCAATTTAAAGGCACTTTGGGAAAAGTTCTGAAATGTTGTGCACAAACACTTACTGGTCACTGTATATGATGAACTGCATTCTATGACCCATGGATGGTTGGATCTCAAGTTTGAATCTGTGCAAGCAGTGGCGCCGCTGCACAGATGCACATGGTGGTCAATATCAGATGGTCAACAGGTGGTCGAAATGAAGTGCACATATTGGACTAAATCCAGCCAAAAATTTGTCACTTTTGACTTCGTCCCCACAATGGTTAAACGTGAAGTGCTGGAGCACCACCTCTTGGTTGGACTCAGAAGCTATGGGAAGCTTCACTCTTTTGGAATTCTGCACTTCACGCTTATGCCAAAGCTGAGAGTGTGCAAAGAAATTGCAGTGATTATCCCAACCGTGGTCGTTGTGGAAAACTTAACCCAAATTCCCCACACTGCAATTGTCAATATTGATGGGCAGAAATCCTGTCTTTTTCACATTATGGTGGATATAGCACCACCTATATGCCCTTTTTGTCATGCTTTTGGCCATAAGGTACACACCTGCCCTTCCAGAAAGGACATCACTCAATTTAAATCCTCCCCAATGCAATGGGAAGCGCTGACTTCTATTACAAACCTGCCATTGATACCAATGCCGCCTTCCCATGGGGTGTGCAGGAGTATTACATTCAGGTAAAACCTGTGTCCCCACAAGAGCGCAAAAAGTCTAAAAAAGCCCGTAGAGAAGCGCCCAAGGCAGAATCTTCATAATTGTCTGTGATCCCCCTTCTCAGACTCAAGTTGACATTGAGTCATTTTCAGCTGATGCAGCTCAAGCTTCCATTCACCAATCATATTGGGCCCACCAACCTGTATAACAGGTGTTTGAGTTAGATTTACCCATGTAAAGTTTATATACAGCAATCAAAAGTGATTCCCCCAACCCAACCCTCCCCAAGGTTTTGTTGACCTCTAATGGTGCACATCAGGAGCACCGCAATACAAAATGTTGACCTAAAAAACCCCAAACCCATAACTAAACCCAATGTGAAAGATAACTTTAAGGACTTGTATACACCACCAACCACACAGGAGCTGTCCAAAGCTGCTGAGTTAGCAGCGCAGGAAGGGCAAGGGCCCATTCCATTGCACCTAATGTGTGATGGTGGGATCCTTTAAAATAAAGACGTTAAACATCGCTGAACTAAGGCCTCACCATCCTAAGCTAGGAAACTGAGTTTTTTTAAAAATAATTTACCTGTGGAAATCCTGTCCATTCAGGAACCAAATGTCCACATGGTGCCGAGGTCACATGGGCAACCATGCTCCTCTCCTCCCTTTTTTTGTCGCTACACTGTGGGGTGCTATATGTGTGACCCATAGCTTTAAATTTATATCCTAAAATTTATATCTTGATAATCATATTCTGATCATGTCATTTTCATTGGATGATGAAGTGCATGCTATATTTAATGTTTATGCCCCAACCTGTTCACGGGAGCACTGGGATTTCCTCTTGGCCTTAACTTCCCTCCAACTTCCACCTGATCCATTTGTAGTGGGCGAACTGAACTGCTGGGTCAACTCAGCCACCAACCGCTGGCCTTCAACGCCTACTCCCTGCAGGGGCACGTTGAACTCTGCGTTGTAAAAGCCACCTTTGGGCTGTTCAATACCTAAGCATGCACCGTTGCTACCCAACATGTCCCGTCCCCATATACACAATGGTCAGCTGAGGTCTATGTCCCGCATTGACCTTATAATTGCCCCGTTGAACTTTTGCTACAAATTGCGCACTTTACAATGACAAAATATTGTTTTTTCCAATTACAGGGTGTGTCAATATCCTTCACTTTATTAAGCCCAGCGGCACGGGTGCTGAAATGGTGCAAACTTCATCTGGCTGAGATCAGGTCGCCCATTTTTTCAGCCTGGGTGGACACCAAAACTTCAGCACCAGAGTTTGCCACACTGTCCTAAGCTGATCCACTTTCTACCGATCAGCCTTCAAAGCAAACACCATCCTTCAGGCATGCCACATCTCATCACGTCGCTCTCAGGCTGCCTCAGCGGTTATTAAGCGCACGCTAGTGGAAGTGGATTACCTGGAGTCTAATTTTCCTTCTGAAGGGTACAGCCCAGCTTGGGGTCATAATTGGGCAGAAGTATATTCTCGTCTCAACGCACTGGTAAGACAACACAAACATTGCATTAGTGTTCAGTTTAAAGAAAATTTTATTATGGCGGGTGACACATACTCTGCCTATTTTTTCCACAAATTCTTTTCACTTTGAAAGAGCTTGGCCTGCACACAGGTGAGGCAGATGGACAACTCTATTGCATAAATCCAGCTGACATGGCAGTCAAAGTTCAAAACTTTTATTCCAACTTATATAAGTCCAACCCAGACAAACCAGCTGAATTGATGAGTTTCTTGATGGAGCACATATCTGCACCATTTCCCACTACCCAGAGGTTATTATATTTAAATACGTGGGACAAACTCTGGTATGTCATTTGCAGTGCTCACATAAGAAGTGCCCAGGTCTGAATGGGATTCCATATGATTTCTACAAAAAATATTATAATTATTTCTCCTCTCTGATGCTTGCCTCAATGAACACATGTCTTTCTAAAAATGTGTCTTCTTCCTGGGGGCCAGGAGGCCTACATGACAACGCTGTATAAGAAAGGGGATAAGTTGGACTTGGAAAATTGGCGCCTACATATTATTTACTAATACGGATACTAAGTTATTCACTAAAGTTATGGTCAACCGCCCAGGGAAAGTTGCTTCTGAAGTAATATCATATGAGTAGTTTGATTTTATCACAAAGTGGTCAATATGGGACAACATACAACATATAGCCAATTTCTGCCAATCCATGGCTACTGTGGCGCTTGTGTTCTTGGACCAACAAAAAGCTTTTGATGGGGTCAACTGAGATTACCTCAAAGCCTGCCTCCACTTACACTTCCACCACCAGTTAATCTTTTGGTTGATGTTACTCGCAGAATCTGACATAATGGCTGTGTGTGGCCCTGGTTTCCTCATTGAGGTGAACTACCTCAATGAGGTTTCCGCCAAGAAACCCTTTAAGTCCACTCTTATACAGCTTCAGCCTTGACCCCACTTTTATGTAATCTGAATGTAAACATTGCTGATGTTCATGTGCAAGGCCAAGCACCTGTTAGGATGCTGGAATTCACTGACAATTGTGCAGTTGGGGTGTCTAACAACCATGATGCACGTGTGCTAGATGCAACTATCCAGGATTATTCCATGATCAGTAACGCCACCCTTAATGCCTTAAAAACTGAAATCATTTTTCCTCGACCAGTACCAAGCCTGCTGGTCACCAGCACCCAGTAGTCAGCCTGCTTCAGCAGCTAGCTCTCTGGTTTGCTTGCCCCGACCACCCATACCACCCCGCTTGTGCTCCCTTTCATGTCAAGACCCACTGCTGGTCTGGTGCATCATTTGGGAGTGTGGTGGGAGGTGGGAGGGTACGCCTTATTGGTAATGAAGCACCACACCCTTGACAATATCACCAAGCGCATCGCCTCCCTCAGAGCCCACCAGACTGCCCTCCCAGGATGAGTTAAGTTTGCCAACTCTATGCTCCTGTTGAAAGTCTGGTTTGTGGCCCATGCCATCGCTTTTTCACCCTCCTTCTTTATACTTTATATGCCCTCCTACAAGAGTGGTTTTGATAAGGTCACCCTTCTTTTGTGCGCCTGAATGTCATGTTTAGCCCTTGCCATAGTGGTGGTATGGGCATGCTCAACCTCAAGGCACATGCTGCCAAAATAATTGGCACCTGGATCGCTGCAGTCACCAAACCCACAATCTCAGATCAGCACTGGTCACACGCGGCCCACTCCAATTTTTACCCATGCCCTTTGCCCCTACAATCCTACCCACCCCCATTCTCTGCTAAGATATCTGGCCTCTCATCCCTCTTCCACAGGTCTGCATGGGGCGCCGCCCCACTTCAAATGTATATTCCTCTCCATGTGGAGCGCTGAGTGGAGAATATGCATCAGTGGATAAACCGCCCAGAGGAATCGCCCTACTCCCTGTTTCAGACTTGAAGTCCTTGGTCAAGCCGTTTTGAACAGCCTGGGTACCCCAATGTCCCGCCTCATTGCCCTTGTGGACTACCTTGACAAGCTGGACATCCTGTACTCTCTGAAGATCCAGAAGGACATTTGGCGGTACACACACCATCCTCTGTTACAATCCCATATTCGCGCCCATGTGTAAGGATGAGAAAGGTGTACTGAACTGCTGAGCGGACCAAAGCCTCTCAGTCTTCATGCATTGTATGCGGTCAATATAGGTCATTAGTCCATCACTTGTAAGATTGCCCGCCATCACAGGCGATCTGGTGGGATATTATGCGCCTTTTTTCCAAGAGCATGTACAGACTTTCAGCCTGTCTGAGAACATCTTCACCTTTTACATGGCCTCCCCTATCCACCCTTCTCTCCATGCCTTAATTGTTGCAATAGTGCTGTGGATGATCCACACTTTTGCCTTGACGCACTGTCTGGCACTACCCTCACCCTCCATGAAGCTGTGTGTCAATTCCATTCTCACCTTATGGATCACTTCCAAGCTTGGTTGTTTGGCTACTTGCCATCCCATCAACACCATTTGGTGTCATCCTGGTTCCCCATCTGCTTCCTCTTGTCAGACCATTTCCTTTCTTATGTTCAGTTTTGGCCCAGACCTCTCCTGTCACTCCCCCTATTCCTTCCACTGGCAGTCCTGCTGGCAACTAGAGGTAGCTTCAGCTCCTCTGGTGTGCCCCTATGTTTCTTGGTGTTTTTGTAGACAGTATTTATTGGAAGTGTCCGTCCCATGGTCTGATTTCCAGGACAAAAATTTAAAAAATTAAAAATTTAAAACACATTAAAAACTTTTTTCTGCTTAATCTCATTTTTTAGCAGATTTTATAAGAAAAATTTATTTTAACAATACCATCTGGTCACGTCCGTTTTCCTGTTGTCGCCCTCAGATCCGCCGCCTGCTGATCCAGTGTGGGGTAGCAGTGCTCCACCGCCTAGCATTTTCCACTCTGTGGGCAAGCACATTTGGGCAGGATCAGTTACCTACCAACCTCTTCCGGCCAATTTATCCCCCATGAGACTTAGTGCTCCACCTTGCTCACATCCAACCTTCTTGCCCCATCCTCTCATCCTCCCTCATTCCAATATTTAATTTTGCCTACATGTCAACCACGGGCGTTTATTACTGTATAATGACAAAGCAATAATTGAACTTGACACTGCTGCATTTGCACTGGCTGGCTTTATTGATTTTCGCCTATTTAAGGGCTATTTCAACATAGGCTTCCAGATGGAGAAGAATGCTGCAGCAGCTTTGACTCCCCTCATTTACAAAAACACTACCATTTCAACTACCCATACTCGCCTCCCATCTGACAACACTGGTGGTGACATTTGCATCGCTCACTTCCCACCTCCCATCCCAAATTTTATATGAGCAGCTGATGGCAGGGCTTGTGGCTTATGGCACTCAGCCAACCTTGTCTTCAATGTTACCTCTGGTGCAGAGCACCTTGCTGCCTCTCGTGCCACTGTCACCATTAGCCCACACCACCCTGCCATAGCAAAAAAATCTCCCCATGCTCATATTGCAGTGACGCCTGAGCATTTCTTTTGGATTTGTGTTGATAATGGTCATCAAATTTGTCCCCTCTGTTTTGGGTTTGATATTAAAAAAAGATCTACCCCTTAGTCACTTCCTCTGATGCAGCCTCTGAACCCATTTCAGCGGAATCTGAATGTAGCGTTTTGTTGCCCCCCTCCCACCCAACACTCTCACTTGATGGGACAGAGTGGGAAATCTTCCCCACTAAATCATCTGACCACATTAACCGCCTGGATTCAACCCAGCCAATCAGAGTTGGGCTTGGACCATCATTTGCACCCAAGCATCTACCCATTTGCCTACCACCACCCACCTAAATTCAGTCTCCACTGTTCTCATGAACCAGAACCTTGGGACCTATCAGAAGAGGTTGACAAATCAGGTAAGATTATCACAAATAAGGAATATAGTGAATCACTTTCCCCGTTGATTATGAATGGGCCAAATTTTACAATTCTGGTTTTGAAAAAACACTCTCACCCAAACAATTCACTCCTAAACCCAATACCATCCCCTACCAAAGTGACCACCAGCTCACCTTAGCTGTGGTAACCTCACCCCATTGTCCAAACCTCTGTAAAGCAGTGGCCTAATCAGTGTCTCAATTCTATGAAGGGCTGACCACGATATCTTCCCCCTGATTTTATATAAAGCATCACAGGATAAAATCAACAAATTTTCTGATGCCCTCAATCTGTTATGCATATTGCAAAACTTGCAGAATTTGACTAATCTGCTAAAATAACCTGGCAAAATATGTTAAACTTGCTCAACTCCCAGATGCCCACCTTTAAGCTAAAAATCATCTCATGGAACTAGTTGAGGCTGTATTCCAAGCTGATCTTGAGGAAGGTAACCCATCTTTCAACCAAATCCACCCCACACCACTCTGATGCCCCAACTCCCTGCCTTTCCACTTTTGTCTGCTACTACAACCTTCGAAATTCTGTTATGAGCAACAAGCTTCTAGCGGAGCTGCCTGACCCTCCCTCCTCACCTCTGCCATGGTGGGTTAGCTGAATTCTTCTCCCTGCCTGTTTGGAAGTTTTGTTTTGTTTTTGTTGTTCTGTTTGTTTGGTTCTTTAGCTCAATGTGTATTGGTAATGTCCATCCCCTGGTCAGCTTACCTCAAATAAAATATAAAAATTTTAAATCTACCTTTATGTTATATTATATTATATTATATTATACTATATTATATTATATTATAATAAATATTACTTTTCTTTCTCCTAAGCGTCACTTTTATAGATCTAAGGAAGATAGAAATTAAATCTTTAACATCCAATAATCAGAAGGAAAAGATGCATAACTCCAAATAAGAAGTCCTGGTTAAACATTGCAAAGGTTGGTAGCTCCACCAACATGTTGATCCCCAAGGGCATCAAATGCTCTCACAAGGAGCTTCTGATATGCCACATAAAACAGACAAAACAACAAATGCAAGTCACTACAGAAGGGTACTTGAAAATGCTACACCAGCCTATGCTTTACAATAACATCTGACATTCACTCCCTCCTTCCTGTTAAGTATGGGGCTAGAGTGAACTTTGGGGTTGAGCACCTGGAGATTGGGTTGGCAATTACTGAACTAATAAGTTTTTTTTTAAAATGCCATCTTTATTAAACAAAAATTTTGTCAATGATTTTTAGACATTGGCTTCACCACAGCGGAGCAGGCAGATGCCATGGCAAAAATCATTATTTAGGTAACCATCAAAGGCGTTCACCACTGCATCAAGGTGCACCATAACCACTGGAATAAGGGGAATGACGTTTTCATTTCCTTTGAAGAGCTTTCAACTAATCTCCCCTGTGACTTTGTCAAGAAGAGTTTATCAAAGGCCTTGAGTAATATGGAAGAGTGAAGCAGTTTGAGCTTCATCGTTTTTAAATCATGCCAGAACTCTGCAGCAGGAAGGCAACCGCAGTCATTGACACCAAGCCCAAAGTAGAAACCAACCCAATCTGATCCATGTGCTGCACAATTAATCTTGCTTGAGGGACAAGCAACTGACCCTTTCAAAGTTACCCCAGAGAAGGCTCCACCCATTTACCAGAACTGCTAGGTGCTTAGTCATTGGATCCATGCATGCCCTGCTGTAGGCAAGCAGTAGGAGGAAGACTCAGAGGAAATGGACAAAACCAATTAAAATTTTGGAAACTCCATGTGGTAACAACCTCATTTAACTGGGGGTAACATGGCAAGTACCAAATCTTTGAGTCAGTCACTGCCAAACAATGTAGAGCGGAGGAGAAAGCAAAGAGATGAGCAGAGGCCAGAGTGAGGGCTGAGGAAGCTTGTTGGGACCATGGGTGTAATACCTCAAATCCCTCAATATTATGAGGCCAGGGGACCCAAAGTTTTAGGGTGTTGGATTTAATTTTTTGCTTCTCTTGATTGAGAAGTCTTTTTCCAGATACAACGCCTGGGTAAGCAATTCCTAATAGAAACAAATTGATTTTAACTTAAAAACTATAAAAAGGATGAAAAAAGCATAGAGTTTATTACTCAATACCAGCTTTTTAAGGGTAATTTAGAGGTTTATTGGGGAAAATCTAAGCCTCCCAAGCCTAGATCTAATAGAATAGTTTATAAAATTGGGAATTCTGTGCAAGCTCAATTATCTTGATTGATCTGATTGAGCTTGTCTCATAGCTCAATTTTAAACCCAAAGTTGGGTGAAATTGAGGGAGCATGATTCGCCCATATTGGTCAGGGTTGGTTGCTGATTTTAATAGTAGTCAACTCTCATTGGGGATGATGCCTGACAGAAATTTTAGCTTTTATGGCTGAATTAGGATTGATCTCCATTTTGATAGCTGTTGACTTTTTTGGGGGATTATCCCTAACAGAAGTTTGGGCTTTTTGGTTGGTTTGTGATCAATTCCCATTATCTGACATATCTGAATCCATCGTTTGGGTAGGAATCTTAACAATACCCCCCTCTAGACCTTGGCGCAGGGGGAAAATGGATGGAGAAAGTGGCTATTTATGCGGTTTATGACTGTGCCCTGAACAACCTCTATGATAGAGTGTTCTTTGCCTCATCTATATATGACTTGATAGGACCCTAACCAGTTGGTGCCCAGTTTGTGATCATGACCTCCAGGCCGGTGATGGTAGAATAGGAAAAGTCACCTGATTGGAAGGTGTGTAGGGGATCATGCTTATCATTAAAGTGAGCAGTTACTCTACTGGTCGTGGAAAATAGGTTTTCAGCATCCAGGGATCGATGTCTTATGATTTCATTTGCAATACTTTACATAGAGACTTCAGGTGCTTCAGGAGAATCCTGGTCAAGCATTGCCTGGACTTTGGAAGGCAGATGGGGATTTTTGCTATACAGTGCTTGTAATGGCAACATCATAGTAACTCGATGGTAGCTAATCTGATAGGCCAGAATTGCGCTAGGCAAATATTAGGGCCAATGAAAGGGGTCAGTCATAGCCACTTTCTGAAGGGTTGCAATTAGAGTGCCATTTACCCACTTTACCATTCCATTGGTTGCAGGACAGTAGGGAGTTGAGAATACCTGAGTGGTTCCCATCAGGTCGGCTAAATCTTTCATTAGCATCAAGCAGAAATTTTGTCTATTATCTGAGAAAATGACGTTAGGGCACCCATTCTGGGTGATAATCTTAATATACAAAAATGTGGCTGTAAGTCCAAGGGAACGTCCCCTGTGCATAAATTGGGCGCTCTTTCCATTTCCAAATAAAAGGGGCTGAAGAGGGCAGCTGTACCCCTCGTCTCAAGGTCAACCTCACCCACATGATAGATGAGCGCTGAATAACAACCCTCCTTCTTCAGATTCCTCCTCCAGTACCCTTGCTCACCTCAGTTGAACTGGTCAGCCAGATTAAGAAATCTGTGCTGAGATCACTGAAACAATGTTGAAGAATTTGAGACCAATGGGATCAAAGCTGGATTATTGGAAAATGCATGCCAAAAAAGGGACAAATGCTAAATTATTGGTCAGAATCGTAGACAGTTTTGACTCAGTCTCCAATATGATCATTGATGCCAACCCCATCCCAAAATCATCGGAGATGATCCCCAATGTGCAGATGGTATCTTCAGAAACCATCGCTGACAGCTCAAACCCCAATACAGCAAATTGAAAATTGCAGCTGATGGAACTCATTTGACTGAATGAACAGCCCAGCAACCAGGCATGGGTGGGTTGGGCATCCCGAACCCATTTCCAACCAACTGGGACCACCCCTAAATGGGGTGGCCCTGTTGATTTCCTGTTGCTCATCAGGCCAGACGCTGCCATGCTAAAAGATGGAAATGAAGTCAAGTCTCAGTTCAGGCGTTCAAGGTAGAACTGACAGCAACTCAGCCTGCCACCAAATCCTTTGATGTTGGTTCCAATTGAGATTATCTGCCTCATTCCCTGGAAAATTCTCCAGGTTAGGTGAATTTGAGGGACCTGATCCCTGCTTGGATGCACCCCAATCAAACACTATTTAATTAGTTGCTTTGCACTGAGAAAACTGTTGGTGAATTTCCTTATAATTTTTCCATTAAAAATCCGTTCCCCAACTTTAGTTTTTTATGTTGAAAGATAAACCGCCTTAGCTGCCAGCATTCTCACACCCCTTGGGGTTTATGGCCGTGTTCTTCTGGTATTTCACTAAGTTTCTATACTCAATTATGGCTCATATGCAATTTTTGGCGAAAATCCTTCCAAGTTCCCTAACTGTCATACCAGCAGCAGTACCTCTGGCATTATGGTTTGCCATTTGGGTGCTTGAGCACTCAGGCTGGCAGGCTGGTCTAATTCTAAATTTCTGTTTTCCTGACAGTAACGGTGGCTTTTGCTGAAGCAGTGGGGAGCAATACGGCTTTGATCCACTTAGTTAGATGGTCCACAGCTAGTAGGGGGAATCAATGTCCATTGGAGGCTCTAGGAAGAGGTCCCACAACATCAATGTTAATAGTATGTAATGGTTCACAGGGTGGGACCACTGGATGTTGAGAGCGTGGATTAGATCCAGCTTGGCTTTTAAATACCAGACAGGACTATAATACATCCTGGATAGAAACAGGCATCCCCTCCCAATAACATTGAGTTTTAAGCCACTGGATGGTTTCAGAATTCCCCATAACTGACATGTCAATGTTCCTCTAATATGACATCAGTTTAAGCTGATGGTCTTACATAAAGCACTTATTGTTTAGAAAAGTCTGCACAATTGATCGTTCTTAATTTGGAGATTTTCCGATCTTTTCATTTATTTTCTTTTGAAGGGTTGGGGATTCATCCTTCCATAATTGTGGTTGGGTTAGGAGGTCGTAGAGTTGATCCTTTTAAAGGCCAGTAATAGTTAAAATGGGAAGCCAAGATAGGCAATCCGCATTTTGATTTCTGAGCCCTGGTTGATGGATGATGGAGAAGTCATTATTTTGAATTTTACCACCCATTGAGCTAACCTCCCGTTGGGGTCCTTCATTTGTTGTAGCCATCGCAGGGAAGCATGGTCAGTAATTATAGTGAAATGTTTCCCATATAGATAAGGTCAGAAATGCTTAATATCCAATAATACAGCCAAGCATTCACGTTTGATAGTGTTATAATTACGTTAAGCTTTAGATAAGGTCTTGCTGTAGTAAGCTGAGGGATTATCCACTAATTTCTCATCATGCTGAGATAGTATGACTCTGATGGCAATATCGCTAGCATCACTAAAGAGGAGTAAAGGTTTATCAAAACTGAATAAATAAGTACTTGAGAGTGGGAGAAAGATGTGTAGCAGGTCAAAGGCCTGATGATGCTCTTTTCTCCACTGAAAGGGTTTTTTTCAGTAGATACACCAGAGGCTCGGAGGTGTCTGCAAAATAGGGGATAAACTGGCAATAATAGCCCACCATTCCTAGGAAAACTTGTACATCTCGTAGTGATTTAGGGGGAGACATTTTAGCAATAGCCAAGACCTTATCATCCATTGGGGATATTCCTGCTTTACTGACCTTATGACCCAAAAAATCCATCTCGCTTTGGAAGAAAGTGCATACTAACGGCTTTAGTTTTAATTAAATTGTCATAACTGCTGAAAGACTTGCCTGAGGTTATCTAGATGTGTAGTAAAGGTTTTTGAAAAAACGGTAATATCATCAAGATAAACTAGTACACAGGAGCGTTTTGAATTGCCCAATGGTCCTTCCATAGCGCGTTGGAAGGTAGCAGGGACGTTACATAACCCCTGAGGCATTTGGGTGGGCTCAAACAGTCCTTCACTTGTAATGAGAGCGCATTTTGCCCAATCCTCTGGTGACAAATATACTTGCCAGTATCCACTGGAAAGATCCATAGCTGAGAAATAGTGGGATCCCAACATTAAGCATAAAGAGTTGTCCATATACGGCAGGGGGTAACTATCTTTACAAGTGATAGAGTTAAGGCGGCAATAATCCATAATGACCCAGTGACCACCATCCTTTTTCCAAATTTTAAGAGTGGGTAAGCCCATGGGCTTTTGGAAGGCACAACTAACCCGGCTTCCAACAGTTGCTGTAACTCTATGTACACTTGAGCTTCCTCCAATTTGGATTTTTAATACGGTCAGAATTTTAATGGAGGGTGATCCTCAGTTTTAATTTAATGTATTAACCTGGACATTTTCCCATAGTCACTTGGTCCTGAAGAAAAATATCGCCATATTCCTTGAGGAGGTTTTCAACATTGTGGCACTCGTTAAGGGTAAGATTATCCCCAATTCTACTGTCAACCAAAGCTATGATGGGTGGGGGGATCAATTCCTAAATGCTGTAATAATCCAAAACAACTCACATTGGCAATATTTTCAAAAGGACATAGTTTTACATAAGCTATAGAGGCATGCTGTGGGACTTGGAGAGTTTCAGTGGTTAGGTTCTTTAATAGATCAGATATAGATTTCCTGTAGGAAGGATCCAAAATCCCCTGGCAGGTCAACGCTTCCTTGATGGAAGGGTTTGGGTGTCCACTAAGATCCAAAATTTGATCAGGAGAGATAAGAATCTGAATCCCCATATCTACAATAGCTTGTGAAGACAAGGGTATTGTAATAGAATGAGGGGTATACAGAGGAATCCCCTCTTTGGCATCCATATCCTCTTGGTGTAACTTGGTTTTTTCCTCTAAGACTTGGTACTTGATTTTGCAAATGGAGGATGAGTTTTTGAGGAAGCATGTCCATTTTTTAGGGGCTCCTTTATTTTTGACGAGGAGTTCAAATATTAACATAATCGGATACCCTAGTAGGGACAAGTATTTCCTTGTGGTTGAAGTTGTAGTTAAACTCCTGCATCAGTTGGATCCCAATAAGCAACTCATAAGTATCGTTTTCTAACGCAATGGCGGGGTCAGTAATCAAGGGTTTTCCAAAGTGAAGAGGTAAAACAGAATAAGCTCCAATTGCCTTAGTAGACTGACTACCTGCCGTTTCATATTCAGCATCATGGATCAAGTCTGAAGCCATTTTTATCTTTTGGATAAATTGGGTGAATTATTGTTAACTGGTATCCCAGTATCAATTAATGCCAGGATTTTATCCTTATGTATGACTACCTTGACTCAAATCACCAAAGATCTGAACTGAGAATTAACAGCTAGTAGACTGTCACTAGGGAATTGTAATGAAGCAAGTGGAGGATTCTGTCGTGGCCAAGTTTGGGGCTGTTCAATGCGTTTGAACGTTTTGTCTGCCAGCGCTTGACTTTTCATAGAAGAGTTGACTGTCAAAATTTGTTGGGGTAACTGACCGACATAAAATTAAGAGAGTGAGAGGTGTTTATTTTCTTAAATAGAAAAGGGTACGTCAACTTCTGCAGGGGCAGCTAACACAAAACAACCTGAAGTGCTGGGGATAGAGCTAGAGTTAGAACAATTATCTTGAAGCACATGTTTTCTGTCAGCATATGGAGCCACTTGCCCTATACTGACTGATCTTTTGTCAACTTACTTTGTAGGATGCGGCAGTCAGCTACAGTATGGTTGTTTCTTCTGCAATGGGTGCAGTATAATCCAGGTGTAGGCGAGTCAGGGGATTTAATGACCAATATTTTGGATTGGGGCTTATTGGTGTTAATTCGAGGTGGTCTGAAGGGTTTATGTAGTTTGTCCAGAATTTCCAATATAGCCTCTTTAATATAAAGGAGGGATGTTAAGTTGGCCTTCACCATCTTAAGATAAAGTACTATATTTGGCCTGTTTTTTTACGATGATAATGCAGCAGTGATGGCATCATCTAACATAAGATGATAACCTACAACTAGAGTTTGTGCTTTGAGGTAAAAATGGTGGGCGAATTTGCTAATAGTTTCCCCCAATTAAGGAAGATACCCATACAGATCTGTTTTTGATTGGTTAAGGTTGTGGCGCTCCCAAATTCTTTAAATAAGGCAGTCTCGGCATCAGTTAAAGTATGGCAATTCATCAGATGGGGGACCATAATTTCTTAGGTCATTTGGCTAAGATAGTTGTGCAAGTTTTTAACTCGCTGGGTGTCAGTGGCTTCTTCCATAGCATTT
Organism: Massospora cicadina; assembly: GCA_022478985.1. NCBI lineage: Eukaryota > Fungi > Entomophthoromycota > Entomophthoromycetes > Entomophthorales > Entomophthoraceae > Massospora > Massospora cicadina. The sequence continues at coordinate 17,463 of JAKSZP010010704.1, forward strand.
TCATAACAAAATAAGAAGGAGTAGATACTTCCTTCACCTGGGACGTACTTCTCTTTATATGTTGGTTTGAACATGCCACTGGTGGGTTAATGGTCAAACAACGTTTATTGACATAGTGGGACCATTTTCGCCTAAAGGAAAATTACTATTACTGGATGTGTCATAAGGATGTAGGGCGTCCACTTTATTTTGTAAGATGTTGAAATCCTCAATTATTGAATATACTCGATTGTGGGTGGCCCAAAGGGCTGATTTGGTGGTAAAAGAGGGGATACCTGCTTAATTTTGCGTTTGAGCTTGGTAGTCACATCACAAAGTTTGACTTGGTGTTGCTCAAGTGTGAGGATTCATTGCTCCATCCCATGCATCATTGCGGGGAAATTAACAGAGTTTAAGGTGTTCCTGATCTAACATGAGATCAGATGACATATTGTTATTATTCATAGTTGGGTTTTTTAATTATACTTTACCGTGAACTTGGTATGTACCTGACAGGGAGCACCAGTTCTGTTGGAACCATGGGTGTAATACCATGTATCCCTCAATATTTCGAGGATAGGGGACCTAAAGTTTCAGGATGTTGGATTGCTTAATTTTTTTGCTTCTCTTAGTTGTGAAGTCTTTTTCCATATACAACGTCTGGGTAAGCAATTCCTAATAAAAACAAATCAATTTAACTTAATTTTGTGAAAAGGGAGAAAAAAGCATAGAGTTTATTACTCAATACCAGCTTTTTAAGGGTAATCTGAGAGGTTTATCAGGTAAAATCTAAGCCGCCCATGCCTAGATCTATTAAGATGAAAAAATAGAGATTTGGTGTGAGCTCAATTATCTCAGTTGATCTTATTGAGCTCTTCTCATAGCTCAGGTTTGAGCCCTGAGGTTGGGTGGAATTGAGGGAGCATGAATGGACATATTGGTTGGGGTTGATCGTCAATTTTGATATTAGTTAACTCTTATTATGGATGATGCCTGACAGAAGTTTGGGCTTTTTGGGTAAATTTGGGATTGATCTCTGACTTTGATAGCCATCAACTTTCATTGAGAATTATCCCCAACAGAATTTTGGGCTTTTTTATTTTTTAGATTGATTCCTGTTATCTAATGTATCTTAATACATTGTTCAGGTAGGAATCCTGAAAAAAAAAACTAAAAAAAAATTATCAGATTCTGGAAACAACCAACAATGATGGAATTGCAAATAATTTCAAGATCCTTAGGAATATTACTGAGGAGTCGATGGAGGGGACATAAGACCAGCAGGTGTAGGCAGTGCCACAGGGGCAAACACAGCCCATGGGAATGGGAAATTAACCAGTGCTGATTCAGTCTATACTCACAACTCCAATAACTTACTTATAGTCTCAACAAAAAGTTATCAGAATAAAGGTTACAAAAATTTTCAGGATGGTCCAGCTACCAATAGAGCGAGTACAGCTTCAGATCAACTCAGCTCAGTGGCTCAGAAACTCCAACTGTAAACTTAAAGCTTGAATCACCTTAATTGCAATAAAACTGGGTCAAATGGCCTGGAACTAATCATTTAAGGTAGAACAAGAAGATTCGATAATCCAATCACAATAGGGATGTTCAATATTGCAGGGCTGAAGGCTGCCACATCCCAGGCCAGGAAAAATTAGCACCTGTTAATTCCCTCCGGCCAGCAACCTGGTGATCCAGGAGAGTCATTGCCCAAGGGGGAACCCAAGTGGACCTGGATGCTCCTCCCTAACTTCTCAACTTGGTCCACCCTCTGCAGGTTCATGATCAAACCAGGAAGGGGCATCACCATCACATTGTCAACTTATCACCTAGGGGGAAAGTCCTGGCCATCACAATCACCTGGCAAGGAAATCAGTACACCCTGGTTAGCACCTATACCCCTAACATCCCTAGTGAACGTGCCAACTTCTTTGAGGAGGTGGGCAATTTACCACTACCAGAAGACAGCTTTATCCTAGGGGACATGAACTGTTGGCTCACGTGGGCCATATACAGATGGCCCCTGACATTGATCACCCCTTCAGACACCAGGAGCTCATGTCGCTCATGGCCATGATGGGAATTATTGATGCACGCCCAAAGGGTGTGCCAACTTTTGAGCACATGACGAGGCCACATGTCAGAGAGGGTGAGCTGCTCTCAATTTTGAGCATTAATTTAATTTGCATCCTGGAGACCCTTAAGTGCATGGTAGGAAACTTTGAAACAGTTAGTGCCACCCACTCAGACCATTGGCTTGTAAGGATTATCTTGAGGTTGGAGATGCAGGCACAACCGCGCCCAAAATGGGAAATGACTCACCCTAAACTTTGAGAAAAATCAACTTTGCCCACTTGCTCGCGGTTCAAATCCTGCCCCATGACGTTAGGGACCCCCACAGCAAGGACCCAATCCAGACCTGGGGACGTCTGAAAGCTAAAATGGTCACCACCAAAAAATGTACATCCTCCAGGAGGCATGTGGCTGAGGCGTTGGCTCTTCAAAAGCAATCAACCAACAAACACATCTTGAGAAGAACACCCCCCAAATGGGCCACAGCACCAACTGGATAAGGAAATGGGTTTGGTTGGCCCTCAAGGTTCAAGGTTTCAGCAAGCAAGACCAGGAGCTCACATTACAGGCTGGTGAAAAACTGCTAGCTGAGGGCAAAAAGTCTTCCAGATCCTTCATGTGCCAGTTTACCACTAAGAAATCCCAGACCCACTGAAATGCTCTGACCATGCAAGGTGGCACTGTAGCACGTTCTCCAGTGGCGCTAGTTGAAAAAACTCACAATCACTACACAAAATTGCTCAAACAAGGGCACTTTACCTCAGGTTATTAAGTCATTTTTTGAGAGGAGAAGCCACCCTTGACCTTGGACACATTGGCCCTCATGGCACCTATAACAAAGGAGGAGCTCAATGCAGTGATTAAGAGTCTTCCTTGGAGGAAGAGCCCAGGACCTAATGGGATCCCATATGAGTTGATCACGGCATTTCCAGGCCTCCTTAACCACATCCTCCTTGCCACATTCAACAGATGCCTAGATGAAATCAAGCTGATTCCTGGATGGGAAAAAGCCCTTCTTGTTCTCCTCCACCAAAAAGGTGACACATTACTTGACAACTATCATCCAATATAGCTTATCAAATTCTAACTCCAAACTACTTTTGATAATCCTGGCACGTCATCTGGGTTCAATCAGGAGGAACTTGATCTCAAAAACCCAGCATGAATTTATCCCTGGCAGGAACATCCAGGACAACATCCACATGGTCACCAACGTCACCCAGTTGAACTCTAGGGGGCATTAGTATTCTTAGACTAACAAAAAGCTTACAACAGGTTAGACTGGTTGTATTTGCACTGCTGCAAGGAATTAATGCACTACCACATAAATTTATTGACTGAGTGATGAAGCAAGCAACTACCTCCAGCATGTCAGTTTTAGGCCCCATATTCCAGTCGGCCAAAATTTTGCCTTAATGTGGTGTGAAGCAAGGGGATCCTTTGAGCCCCCTGTTGTACAACCTGGCTTTTGACCCAGTGTTGTGAGTGGTGGAGGCAGAGCTCAAAGGTATTACATGCTTGGAAAGCCACCACTGAAAGCTCTGGCATATGTGGACAAAAAAGTCATCATGACTGCAAGCTCAGAGTACTTGGATAAACTCAAGTCAATTAGTAACAATATGAAACAACTAGCAATGCAAGAGCCAACTAATCAATAATGGAAATCTTACCTGTTAGTGAAACAAAGACCACAAACCAACCCAGGGTGGTAAAACTTGAACCAGGGATTGCCAACAGGCCCCAGTCACAGCCACACTGCTTCCTATCACCCCCACTCAGCTTAATATGGTATCTGGGGTGGGTGACAACTGGGCCTCATATACCCTGCGCTGTGGCCATAAGAGGAAGACTGCCGTCATGGTGAAACAGAAAAAGAGAAACCATATTATTTTTAATTTACAAAAAATGCATTCAAAAAATTCAAAGGTTAGATTTGTCTCAGATGCAGCGAATTGAGAGATGGTTAATGATGTTGATAATGATGTCGTTGAAATATCAAATGACCCAAACCTAAATGCAAAAATTAGTCTCAATAATCAATTAGGTACTCAATTAAATTGCAGGTTTCAAATATACCCAGAAATTATGGAACCTGCAAAAAATCAACTAATGACCTTACAAAAACAATTTAAACAATATAACGCACAATATCAAATTCTCAAATACAAATTAAAATAATTTAAATAAAATTTAGAAACAAATATCAAAAACTGAGGCCTAAATTGCAGGTCTCAGAAATTTGCCAAGTATGATATAACTAACAATGAATTGACTATCAGCCCAGAAAAAAACAAATAATTTAGTTTAAAATTTAAAACAATATAAAGCAAATTAAAACAGCAATTTAAATAATTTTAATATAAATCCTAAATTTTGACAGCTGAGATCTTAACTGAAGATCCCAAAACTTTGCCAAGTATGCTGTAAATGGCTTTGATTCAATTTGTCTACTCAAATTTATTTTAAATTAATTGTGGGGAAGGCCAACCATGAAATGGACACTTCCGAATATGACTCAGGAAAGACAAACTTAGTACCAGGGAGGCACCCCAGAGAGGTGATGCTATCTCTTGTTGTCAGCGGGAACGCCACTTATGGGGAGGGGGAGGGAACGTGTGAAGGGGCTGTAGCCACTATTGAGCACGTGTGGAGGAAGGGGTCTGATTTGATGAACCAGACTGGGAACCAGGAGGAGACCAGCTGTCAGCAACGTGGTGGGAGGTATCCATACATCCACGCTTGAAAGTGGTTCACCAAATGAGACTGGAATCTGTGGACAGCTTCTGGGAGGGTGGGGATGGAGCCAGCGATGGCATCCAAGACAATCATGTGGATAGTCCACATGGCGATTGCAACCACCAGAGCACGGAGGGAGGGTGGAAGGGGGAGGCCATTGATGAAGCAAACATATCTCTTGACAGACTGAAGGGATGCGTTTGATCCTGGCCCAGCAGACGTTGAACTTCGCGCCATATCACTTTATAGGTGGGGCACTTCTCCAAGCGGTGGAACAGCGTTCCATACTGGCCACACACGACACAGGATGAGTGTAAAGCGTTAGAGCGCTCAGCTGTATGATACACCCGCCTCAGGCAGCGCCACACATGGGAGCGGAAGAGAGGCTGCAACAGAGGATGGTGTGCGTATTTCCAGATAGTCTTTTGGGTCTCAGTGTAATAAGGGATGTCCATCATGTCCAGGTAGTCCACCCTGGATAGGACATGGGGTCGAATGGGGATCACGCCATCATGGATGGGTAGCCCCTGTACCTCTTGTGTGAACTGAGGAGAGGGGCGGCCTCTTCAGTTTGTATTTCCGCTAATACAAATTCTCCACTCTGCGCTTCGCATGGAGAGTAGGATTCGTTTGTAGTGGGTTTTAGTCCCATGAGGACCTGTGGCCAATGTGTGTGATGCGAGGTATTTCATCAGGGATTAGGGTTTGATGGATTGTTGAGGCCTAAGGCTCAGGAGAAGTTGGAGTGGGCCGCGCGGGACCAGTGTTGGGATGGGAGTGTAGGAGCAGTGATGGCCGCGATCCAGGTGCCCAGGATCTTGGCAGCATGGGCTTTGAAGTCAAGCAGGTCCATTCCACCTTGATGATGAGGGCCAAACATGACCTCTAGCCGTACTGGTAGAGGGCGGCCTGACCAAAGCCATCCTTGCAGCAAAGCATACAGGGATTTGAAGAAGCTTGAGGAGAAGGGGATGGCGTGGGCTCCGAACCAGACTTTGGATAGGAGCATAGAGTTGGCAAGAACAACCCTGCCAGTGAGGGTAGTAGGGTGGGCTCTGAGAGAGGCGATTCGCTTCGTCATGTTGTCCAGTATACGGCACTCCATTACTGCTGACGCATATCTGCCTGCCTCCATCCACACGCCCAGATGGCGCACCAGTCCTATGGTAGGACGTGGCATGAAGGGGAGCACCAGTGGAGCGATGTATGTTGAGTTAGTAAGGCGTGGATGTGGGCGAGCAGATGGGCCGGGTTGGGAACTAATTGCTGGGGCCCAGCAGTTCTGAAACCGACCAAGGAGGATGATTTCGGTTTTGGAGGCGTTCAGTGCCGCGTTGCTTACCTGGGAATATTCCTGGATGAGGGCTTCAAGTGCGCATGCATCTTTGTTATTAGACACCCACTACGCAATCATCTGCAAATGCCATCACCTTGACTGGGGTTTGGCCTGGCACATGGACCCCAGTGAGTTGGGCATTCACATTTCGCAGTAATGGGTCAAGGCTGAAGTTGTATAAGAGTGGGCTGAGGGGGTCCCCTTGTCGCAAGCCCCTTTGAGGGCGGACTACTTCCGTTAGAAAGCCTGGGCCACGCACTGCCATTGTCACAGATTGCGTGAGCAGCATTACCCAGTTTATGAAGCGAGGGGTAGGCGGAATTGATGGAGGCAGGCCCTTAGGTATTCCCAGTTTACTCTATCGTAGGCCTTTTGTTGGTCCAAGAATACCAGTGCCCCAGAGGCTGTGGACTGACATGCATTAGCCACGGAGTACACATTATCCCAAATCGACCTTCTGGGTATGAAACTGAATTGTTCTGGGGATATGGTGGCAGATGCTACAGTCCCTAAACGGTTAGCCATGATTTTTGTTAAAGTTTTAGTGTCTGTGTTTGTTAGAGAAATAGGGCGCCAGTTGGCTAAGTCAAGATTATCCCCTTTCTTGAAAAGTGTGACAGTAAAGGCCTCTTGTCCTCCTGGTAGGAGGCGCGTTTCCAACAGGCTTTGGTTAAGTGAGGCTAGCAGCAATGAGGATATATATTTGAAATAACTTTGTAGAACTCATATGGAATGCCATCTGGGCCTGGGCATTTTTGGTTTGGTGCACCGCGAATGGCTGTCCATATTTTGTTTAAAGTAATTAAATTCATTATTTCCGGGTATTGGAAAATGGTGCAGATATGAGCTCAGTCGAGAAATTCTGCCATTTCAGCCAGCTGAATTGGTTTGGCTTGGTATAACACAGAGTAATATTTTTGCATTTTGATTGCCACTTTGGCCGGTGCGTCTGCAATGGAATTATCTGATCTTTGCACATGTGTGCAGGCCACACTCTGGCATGGTGCAAAAAAATTTTTAAAGAAGTATGCGGTGCACTTGTCGCCTTTAGTGATGCATGTGGCCCTGTATTGGACACAAACCTGATGTTTGTGTTGCCTTTCGAGTGCATTGAGGTGGGCGGCTGCCTCTGCCCACTTCTGGCCCTATGCAGGGCTGTATCCTGTGGCTGGAATGTTGGACTCCAAGTGGGCCAATTCTGCCAGAGCGCGCAAGATAACCGCCGATGTGGCTTGTGAGCATCTGGAGGAGAGATGGCGATAGTGGCAGATGGTGTCCTCTTTGAAAGTTGCCCATGTGGAAATGGGGTCCGCACAAAATGGTGCAACAAACAATTTTGCCAAAGTTGCCTCTTCCACCCACGTGGAAAATCCTGGTGACGCGAGCTCAGGGGGGCAGATTTTGCACCAATGTGGGGCCTTTGCAACTGTGATGGGTAAGTGGTAGGTTATTGAGACCAGTTGGTGGTCAGAGAATTCCATTTTTGTTGTTTTGAAGTGGGAGGTGTGGGGTTGGAATTTCGCCGGCACTAGTATAAGGTCAATGCGGGTCATGGACCTTAGTTGGTTGTTCTGGACGTGGGGACGCGTCATGTTTTTGAGCAGTGGGGCATGTCGCAGCAGTACATCCATTATCCCAAGGTTGGCTTTTAGAACACGTAGTTCTACATGACCCTGTGGGGCGTGGGGTGAGGGAGGCCACCGGTCCATTGGTGAGGTTAACTAACAGTTCATGTCACCAACTAGGAAAGAATCAGGGGGTAGCAATAGGGATTTGACTGACGAGAAAAATTCCTGACGCTTGTGTGCATCATTTGGGGCATAGATGTTGATGATTGCGTGCGCAACGTCAGCCCACAAGAAGGTGACAATGAGCACTCAGCCATTTAGGAATGTTTCTGAGGATAAAAATTTGAAAAAATTATTTTTCCAAATTAGCACCCCACAGTGCTTTGACCAAAAGGATAGGGATAGGAGGAGCATTGTTTTCCAAGCTTCCTCAGAACCTCGTGGACAGTGGGACTCCTGGATGGTCAGGATATCCACGGGTAAATTTTGTTGTAAAAAACTCAGTTTCCTAGCCCAGGACGGGGAGGCCTTGAGTCTGGCGATATTCAACATCCCTAGAGTGAAGATTTCCCCCATCACACCTTAGGTGTAAGGGGTGGGCCCCCAGGCCCACCAGCCTCTTCAAGGTCCCCATGGGCTTTCACAGCAGCGCGGGTGTTAGTAGCAACGCTATCTGGGTTTTTGTTTGTTTGTGTGGAAAGAGTCGCATTGGCTTTGGCCTTCACTTTTTATTTTCCCGACGTCAGACAAATTTTTTGTGGTGCGGATGAGTTCGGTGCACCGTTGAGTGGGTCAAAAAAAAATCTTCAGTTGGGATAGGTCCCAAGTCAGTTTTGACTGGAGCTTGGGTGCAGCGATTGGGTGAGATCAAATCTCCCATTGGATCCTCAGATTCAGTGGCCCACTCAGCATGGGCTTCCCAATCTGATTGGATGATTGATTCCCAAGTTGCTTCCACCGTGAAGGTCTCCATGTCCTCCTGGCGTTGTGAGTATGGGATGGCGGTGGTGGCCTTGGACGCTTCCTTGGCCGCGGCCCTATGGGCCTGCTTGGCCTTCTTCTGCTCCTGCGGGGAGATGGGCTTTACCAATAGGTAGAAGCCTTGTGCTCCCCACGGGAAAGCCTCCTTGGTGCTTGCAGTTGGTTCATAGTGCGCCTCTCCGCTGGCCATGGCCGCTGAGGGGTGCTCTTGGAATGTGACGCCCTCCTTGATGGGGCATGTGTGCACCTTATGGCTGAACGCGTCACAGTGGGTGCAGATGGGGGGCGCGCTGTCCATGGTCACCCAGAATGGGTGGGTGGTATGCCCTGCGATATCAATAAAAGTGGAGTGCAGGATCTGGGTTAGGTCCTTCACGATCTCCTCAGTTGGGGTCAGTACTGCGATGGCTTTGCCAGTGCACAGGTGTGGCATCAGCGTGAAGCGTTGCATTTAAAAGATTTTATTTCGCCATATATGGCGTGACCATATTTCAGGTGTTGCTCCAAAATGTCACGTTTTACTGTAGTAGGCAAAAAGTCAAACATGAGGAAAATTTAGTTTGATTTTGTCCATCTGGTGCGTTTGGTTTTGACGACCCATTGCCCTTTGGGGAGGTCAACCACTATGCGCACTGCTGCAGCCTCATCTGCTGCTATTTTGCTTTCAAACCTAGGTCCAGCCAACTGTGCAACATGGAGTGAGGTGCAACGTACATCATGGTCAGGAAAATTTCTGTACATCTTCACAAAATTTTTCCCATTAGGCCGTTTTTGGACGTCCAGATACACACGGACTCCAAATTCCACTGGCAAAAGTGGCTGGGAGTGTGGCGTGTTGATATACTGGTTTCATCGTGCTTGCCATGCGAGTATCTCCGGGAAATTGTGACCGCCAGTTTTTTGAGATTTTTGTCTATTCCACCAGATTCTCCGGTTCATTTTTGAATGTTGGAGGCCGTGAGCCTTCCGCCTGCTCCTCTTACCTTGCTTGCCCAACTGCTCCCTGACATGGGCGCAGACTAATCTCCTCTGTAGATTATCAAACTAGATTTAGTCTTGAATTGAATAGGTTGCAAAAGTGTTTGCAACGAGAAAGAAAAGTTTTGTCTACTCAAATTTAAATAATTACATTTTTTTATTACAAAATGAAAATTCAATTGAGGTGAACCAACATATCAAATTAAATAATTAATCAAAGTCATTTAAAAGAAAACTTATTTTTCAAAATGCATTCAATTTTTCAGCACTTAAGGATACCCTCGCCATCCACCAAAATCCACCCAAACAAGAATCTGGGCAGAATCTGGGCCCATTTAGGGTGGCACCTTCAGGCAGCACAGTGAAACACCTGGGCATCACCCTGAACCTCAGTAGACAGGACCTGCCTAGTTTGTGGATGGTCTCATCCAGAAGCTTGCATCATGCATCACTTCCCTCAGAGGGAGGAAACTAGGACTTATGGGGCAAATTGCATTAGCAAATCCCCTTCTGCTTCTGATTCTCTAGTTCCCAGATGCAGTTGTCTCCTTTTCCTCAGAGTTCCACAACTGCATCAGGGCCTTACTGCATTTATGGTTGTGGGACAGCAGAAGAACCCCAGTATGAATTGGCTCACTCTATGGACCAAGAACAGAAGGAGGCCTAGGCCTCACTGACCACATCAGCCAATCAGATAGAATATTTGGTAAGTGGATAGTTAGAGTGATAAGCACAACCCCAAACTGAACCAAAGGTCACACGCTGCATGAAATAACTTGGCTAGGGACCTTGGACTCACCAACCCCACAGCACAAAACGCCCTCTTGTCATACCTGACAGCAATACAAATGCCCATGGTCCATACCAGTCCTTGAGCTTCCACTGAGCAGTACTAAAAATCATTCATTGAGATGAGTAGCTGTTCCCGCTCAGTATCACAAGGGACCAACGCAACTGAGGGTTTGTGACCCACACCTACGCTCTGGAACACAGGCTCACAAGCTACAGTGGAAGACTACCCCCTTCAAGAACCTGAACCCTAGCCCATATCAATCTCCTAGACCAAAATGATCAGCCATATGATTAAGCAACTCAGAAAAAATTGATAATTCGCAACATATTATTTACTCTACCCAAAAATTAGGGCGCACATATGGCAATGCTTACACAGGGCCTACCAAACAGATGAGCAGTCCAACTTAACCTAAGAACCCTTTAAAGTGTGCGGTGCAAAAGACACCCTGTTGCACAGATTGAAAGAGTGCCCAGCGGCCTAACTTGTCTGTAAACTAGCGTGGCCACTGATGGCACCCAACTGAGTGCCAGCCAAACTCTGCCCAATCACAAATTTTATGGCACTTTTTATTGAATCACCCATCCCAGAATTGCTCCAAGAAGCCATTCTTGCAATGCCCCTATGGACAATTCACACTATCTATCTCAAGGCAATTCAAAATTTGGCCCCAAATCCTGTTGTAATTAGCAATTTTTTCAACAAAAATATAACTAAATTATTTAACATTTGATTGTTTGGTGAAGCAATTTTGTACCAACTTCAGAGCAGTGCGGAGCTGGCTTCTGCTCCCCTTTTGACTGTTAACTTGGTACTTCAAGTCTGCTTCAACATCAGTGAAAATTCACTGAGCAGCTCAAGAAAACCACCTTCAACACCGCCAGGTTCAATGGGAACACTTGCCACAATGTTCTTCCCTAGTACTCAGGTTGAGGTCACAGCTCTTTTAGATCATATTCTCACCCCTCTCTTTGGTGCAGCATATTTGTCCCAAGGTGGGCAACTCAAATAAGATATTATTGATAGGTAACCACCAACCAATCTGGTTTAGATTGAAACACTAACCACTTGGGTAAAAATTGTTTAACACTATTATCTCAAAGTTTTTTTAGTTTATAAATTATATTTTAAACAGATTGATGCCTACAACTATACAGCTAAAACCAATTAAACCATCAATTTAAAGCAAAAGTGATTATTTTAGATTTTTAAATTTTGTTTATTCAAAGTAAGCTAACCATGGGATAGACATTACAAAGACTGATAGTGGCCCCAAATTTCACCTTGGAGGGCAGAAAGTTCTAAAATTACTGATAAACCTCAACTAGGGAAGTTTTGGTGTTTCTGTAAACAAAAAGTTAGGTTAAAAGAATGAAGTGAAAGTATACTTCCCTGCTTCTGTAAGTAAGCCTCCTCATTAATTATGGTTGTTCAGTTCCAAGTTGAGAGATTTAGGAATATTAATGATTTTAACAATAATGGTATTTGGTTATAAGGTTTTCAGGCTTTAACAGTCTGTTTAAATGTTGAATTGGTTAATATCCTCTCGTTTCTTTATTAAAAGGTTTAGAAGCTTTCAAGCATCTACTATTTACTGTAGTGTAACTTAAAGTTATTTAAGTAGCCATTCAAACATTTTGCATTAAGAAGTTTAAGGCAACCTAGATTGATCTTCTCAAAGGTTAACACTAAAGTAAATGTCCTATTTAACCCTATTAGGGCGGCTTGCATATTGAAACTTTAACTGAGAGTATTTTTACATTTTATATTTTTTATTCTCTCATTATGGTAAATTTTAGGGTGAAAGGGCAGATAGCATATTTGTACGCTAGATTTTTGGAAGGGTTAAACTATCACAATATATGCAAAATTTCAATCTTTTATTTTGTGTGGCTTTAGTAGAAGTTTGCAGATTTACGTACTCTTTACTCAACCTGAGAGTAAATTGTACTAAATATATTATCACATTAAATTAAGACCTCACTAGAAAAGTCATGGTCAACAGAAATTTATATTATGTGAAACCTACTCTAATTGAACTTTACTAATTAAACTAACATTTTCATTGCATACAACGTGAAACTCCAAAGCAAAGCATGTGTATTCTGCCTGTCATATATAAAGAGTATATAATCCTTATAAACAGTTTCTTAGTAGGTGCTTATGAACTAAAATGTTTTCCAATTTCTTTGTTTAATCAAGGCAAGCCAACAAGGGGATGGACATTACCAAAATAGAGAAAGGAAGTATTGACATGAAACCTGAGCAGGGTCAACTCTGTCATAGAAAGTTTTTTTTCACCTCCATATCAGGACTCAGATTTTTCTGGTTACATCATGAGTAAGGTTTTTGCGTTATTATACCTACTAACCGCCAATAGCTTCCTTTGGCTGGCACCCTGACCAATGTGCGAAGGGTGGGAATCAAACCTGCAACCTTCAAATTGGTAGCCGTACGCCCTACCAACTTGCCTTCCACCCCCTATGTTTTCCAATTTCAATTTATTTTGGGGAAGGCTGACCATGGGACAAACACTTCCGAATAAGACTCAGAAGAGACAAAACTTGGTACTAGGGGAGGCACCCCAGAGAAGCGATGATATCTCTTGTTGCCAGCGGGAACGCCACTTATGGGGAGGGGGAGGAAACGTGTGAAGGGGCCATAGCCACAATTGAGCACATGTGGAGGAATGGGTCTGATTTGATGAACCAGACTGGGAACCAGGAGGAGACCAGCTGTCAGCAACGCGGTGGGAGGTATCCAAACATTCACGCTTGAAAGTGGTCCACCAAATGGGACTGGAATCTGTGGACCGCTTCTGGGAGGGTGGGGGTGGAGCCTGCGATGGCATCTAAGACAATCGTGTGGATGGTCCGCATGGCGATTGCAACCACCAGAGCACGGAGGGAGGGTGGAAGGGGGAGGCCATTGATGAAGCAAACATATCTCTTGACAGACCGAAGGGATGCGTTTGATCCTGGCCCAGCAGACGTTGAACTTCGCGCCATATCACCCTAGAGGTAGGGCACTTCTCCAGGCGGTGAAACAGCGTTCCATACTGGCCACACATGACACAGGATGAGTGTAAAGCGTTAGAGCGCTCAGCTGTATGATACACCCGCCTCAGGCAGCGTCACACATGGAAGCAGACTTGAGGTTGCAACAGAGGATGGTGTACATATTTCCAGATATTTTTTGGGTCTCAATGGAGTAAGGGATGTCCATCATGTCCAGGTAGTCCACCCTGGATAGGACATGGGGTTGAATGGGGATCACGCCACCGTGGATGGGTAGCCCCTGTACCTCTTGTGTGAACTGAGGAGAGGGGCGGCCTCTTTGGGTTGTATGTCCACTAATACGAATTCTCCACTCAGCACCTTACATGGAGAGGAGGATTCATTTGTAGTGGGTTTTAGTCCCGTGAGGACCTGTGGCCGATGTATGTGAAGCGAGGTATTTCATCAGGGAGTGGGGGTTTGATGGATTGTTGAGGCCCAAGGCGCGGGAGAAGTTGGAGTGGGCTGCGTGGGACCAGTGTTGGGAGGGGAGTGTAGGGGTGGTGATGGCCACAATCCAGGTACCCAGGATCTTGGCGGCATGGGCTTTGAAGTCAAGCAGGCCCATGCTACCATGATGTTGAGGGCCAAACATGACCTCTAGCCGCACTGGTGTAAGGCGGCCTGACCAAAGCCATCCTTTCAGCAAGGCGTACAAGGATTTGTAGAAGCTTGGGGAGAAGGGGATGGCATGGGCTCCAAACCAGACTTTGGAGAGAAGTATGGAGTTGGCTAAAACAATCCTGCCAGTAAGAGAAGTAGGGTGGGCTCTGAGAGAGGCGATTCGCTCATCACGTTATCCAGAATATTGCACTCCATTACTGCTGACGCGTATCCGCCTGCCTCCATCCACACACCCAGATGGCGCACCGGTCCTATGGTAGGACGTGGCATGAAGGGGAGCACCAGTGGAGCGGTGTGTGTTGAGTTAGTAAGGCGTGGACGTGGGCGAGCAGATAGGCCAGGTTGGGAACTAATTGCTGGGGCCCAGCAGTTCTGAAACCGACCAAGGAGGATGATTTCGGTTTTGGAGGCGTTCAGTGCCGCGTTTCTTACCCAGGAATATTCCTGGATGAGGGCTTCAAGTGCGCGTGCATCTTGATTATTAGACACCCCTACCACACAATCATCTGCGAACGCCATTATCTTGACTGGGGCTTGGCCTAGCACTTAGACCCCAGTGAGTTAAGCATTCACATTTCGCAGTAGTGGGTCAAGGCTGAAGCTGTATAAGCGTGGGCTGAGGGGGTCCCCTTGTCGCAAGCCCCTTCGAGGACGGACTACTTCCGTTAGGAAGCCTGGGCCACGCACTGCCATTGTTGCAGATTCTGTGAGCAGCATTACCCAGTTGATGAAGCGAGGGGTAGGCGGAATTGATGGAGGCAGGCCCTGAGGTATTCCCAGTTTACTCTATCATAGGCCTTTTGTTGGTCCAAGCATACAAGTGCCCCATAGGCTGTGGACTGACATACATTAACCACAGAGTGCATGTTATCCCAAATTGACCTTCTGGGGATGAAACTGAATTGTTCTGGGGAGATGGTGGCAGATGCTACAGTCCCTAAATGGTTAGCCATGATTTTTGTTAAAATTTTGGTGTCTGTGTTTGTTAGAGAAATGAGGCACCAGTTGGCTAAGTCTAGCTTATCCCCTTTCTTGAAGAGTGTGACAGTGAAGGCCTCTTGTCCTCCTGGTAGGAGGCGTGTTTCCATCAGGCTTTGGTTAAGTGAGGCGAGCAGCAGTGGGGATATATATTTGAAATATTTTTTGTAGAGCTCATATGGAATGCCATCTGGGCCTGGGCATTTTCAGTTTGGTGCACCGCGAATGGCTGTCCATAATCTTTTTGGAGTAATCAAATTCATTATTTCCGGGTATCAGAAAATGGAGCAGATGTGGGCTCAGTTGAGAAATTCCGCCACTTCAGCCAGCTGAATTGGGTCAGAGTGGTACAACTCAGAGTAATACTGTTGCATTTTGATTGCCACTTCAGCGGGTGTATCTGCAATGGAATTATCCGATCTTCACACCTGTGTGCAGGCCACACTCTGGCATGGTGCAAAAATTTTTTAAAGAAATGTGCGGTGCACTTGTCACCTTTTGTGATGCGTGTGGCCCTGTACTGAACACAAACCTGATGTTTGTGTTGTCTTTCGAGTGCGTTGAGGTGGGCAGCTGCCTCCGCCCACTTCTGTCCCCATGCAGAGCTGTATCCTGTAGCTGGGATGTTGGACTCCAAGTGTGCCGATTCTGCCAGAGCACATGAGATAACCGCTGATGTGGCTCGTGAGCATCTGGAGGAGAGATGGCGGGAGTGGCGGATGGTGTCATCTTTGAAAATTGCCCGTGTGGAAATGGGGTCCACACAAAATGGTGCAACAAACTTTTTTGCCATAGTTGCCTCTTCTACCCATGCGGAAAATCCTGGCAACCCAAGCTCGGGGGGCGGATTTTGTACCAATGTGGGGCCTTAGCAGCTGTGACAGGTAGGTGGTAGGTTAGCGAGACCAGCTGATGGTTGGAGAATTCCAATTTTGTTATTTTGAAGTGGGAGATGTGAGGTTGGAATTTCGCCGGCATTAGAATAATGTTGATGTGGGTCATGGACCTTAATTGGCTGTTGTGGACGTGGGGCCGTGTCATGTTTTTGAGCAGTGGGGCATGCCGTGGCAGTGCATCCATTAACCCAATGGTGGCCTTTAGAACGCGTAGTTCTACATGACCCTGGGGGGCGTGGGGTGAGGAAGGCCACTGGTCCATTGGTGTGTTTAGCCAACAGTTCATGTCGCTGACTATGAAGGAGTCTGTGGGTATCAGGAGGAATTTAACTGATGAGAAAAATTCCTGATGCTCGCATGCACCATTTGGGGCATAGTTGTTGACAATTGCGTGTGCTACGTCAGCCCACAAGAAGGATACAACAAGCACTCGGCCATATAGGAATGTTTCTGAGGATAAAAATTTGAGAATATTATTTTTCTGAATTAGCACCCCACAGTGCATTGACCAAAAGGATAGGGATGGGAGGAGCATTGCTTTCCAAGCTTTCTTGGAACCTCGTGGACAGTGGGACTCCTGGATGTCCAGGATATCCACGGGTAAATTGTGTTGTAAAAAACTCAGTTTCCTAGCCTGGGACGGGGAGGCCTTGAGTCTGGCAATATTCAATGTCCCTATGGTGAAGGTTTCCCCCATTGCACCTTAGGTGCGAGGGGGTGGGCACCTGGGCCCACCATCCTCTTCTAGATCCCCGCGGGCCTTCACAGCAGCGTGGGTGTTGGCAGCAACGCTATTGGAGTTTTTGTTGATTTTTGTGGAAAGAGTCGCATTGGCTTTAGCCTTTGCTTTTTGTTTTCCCAACGTCAGACGAATTTTTTCGGTGCAGGTGAGTTTGGTACACCGTTGAGTGTGTCAAAAAAAATTTCAGTTGGGATGGGTCCCAAGTCAGTTTCAACCAGAGCTTGGGTGCAACAATTGGATGAGATCGAGTCTCCCATTGGATCCTCAGATTGAGTGGCCTGCTTGGCATGGGCTTCCCAATCTGATTGGTTAATGGATTCCCAAGTTGCTTCTGCCGCGAAGGTCTCCATGTCCTCCTGGTGTTGTGAGTGTGGGATAGCGGTGGTGGCTTTGGCCGCTTCCTTAGCCGTGGCCCTATGGGCCTGCTTGGCATTCTTCCCCTCTTGTGGGGAGATAGGCTTTACCAGTAGGTAGCAGCCTTGTGCTCCCCACGAGAAGGCCTCCTTGGTGCTTACAGTTTGTTCGTAGTGCGCCTCTCCGCTGGCCATAGCTGCTGAGGGGTGCTCTTGGAATGTGACGCCCTTCTTGATGGGGCACACATGTGCCTTATGGCTGAATGCGTCACAGTGGGTGCAGATGGGGGGCGCGCTGTCCACGGTCACCCAGAATGGGTGGGTGGTATGCCCTGTGATATCAATAAAAGTGGAGTGCGGGATCTGGGTTAGGTCCTTCATGATCTCCTCAGTTGGGGTCAGTACTGCGATGGCTTTGCCAGTGCACAGGTGTGGCATCAGCTTGAAGCGTTGCATTTCAAAAGATTGTATTTCGCTGTATATGGCGAGACCATCTTTCAGGTGTTGTGCCAAATTGTCACGTTTTACCATAGTAGGCAAAAAGTCAAACGTGAGGAAAATTTGGTTTAATTTTGTCCATCTGGTGCATTTAGTTTTGATGACCCGTTGCCCTTTGGGGAGGTTGACCACTACGTGCACCGCTGCAGCCTCATCTGCTGCCGTTTTGCTTTTAAACCCTAGGTCCAGCCAACCGCATGACATGGAGTGAGGTGCAACAAACACTGTGGTTGGGAAAATTGTGTATACATCTTCACAAAATTTTTCCCATAAGGCCATTTTTTGGATGTTCAGAAACACGCGGACTCTGAATTCCACTAACGAAAGTGGCTGGGAGTGTGGCGTGTTGATGTACTGGTTGCATCGTGCTTGCCATGTGAGTATCTCCAGGGAAACCTTGACCGCCAGTTTCTTAGTATTTTTGTCAATTCCGCCAGATTCTACAGGGCGTTTTTGAACGTTGGAGGCCGCGGGCCTTCCACCTGCTCCTCTTACCTTGCTTGCCCAACTGCTCCCTGACATGGGCGCAGACTAATTTCCTCTATGAGATTTAAAACTAGATCAGTCTTGAATTGAATAGGTTGCAATAGTGATTGCAACGAGAAAGAAAAGTTAGCATGTTTTCCAATTTCAAAAGGTATAAGCTTATGTGGTTTAAGGGAAGTGATGAGAGGTAAGTTATATAAATAAGGATTCATATTTTCAAATTTTGTAGTCAAAATGAGTTCAAAAAATCATTCACATAAATAAGAGTCCTACACCCAAGCTGTCTATACAAATAATTCTTCATAAATGTAGGTGTTTTGGTTTTAAGAATTATTCTTATCTACACTTTTTCAAATTTGATTTTTTATGTTAATAATTTATCAAAAGGGAATTAAAAAAAATTATTGGCATTTAAAAAACATAGTAATAAACAGTTTCTTGAATGAACTACAAATTTTAAATTAAAATTTCAAGCCAAATTTTAAATTTAATTTGAGGTAAGCCAACCAGGGGACTGACATATTGAGAGCTCAAAAAGAAAAATAAAACTAACAACTGAAAAAAGTGCCACCTGAGAGGGCCAAAATAAACTGAACTAAAACACACATACCAGGCGGGAAAATGGCTAACTGCTAACAAGTATGGAAGATGGGGAGGGGAGTTTGGGAAGCGGTGTGATACCTAAGCCTATGCCACATTTGACTCTGACTAAGATTGACATCCAAGGTGTGGGGGAAACTTCAGAGTGGAGTGCAATACAGTTTAAGGGAAGGGTACTTGATAAAATTTGGGCTGTGCTGAGGGCCATAAAATATTTTTTGGGCTTTCTTCATTTATTTTGACTTTGGGAAGAATGGATATTTGTGTTGCATTTTCAGGGAAATATGATGATTTGTTATGAACCCAGAATACATCAAAACTTCCAGTGCCGCCTCATGGGCTGTTTTGTGTAAGCTTTTAATTTCAGATTTCACAGCACAGGAAAATCAAGGGGATAAACAACCTTGGGCAGACCTCTTGCCAGCACAATGACTAATTGAAGGTTGGCTTCCTGGAGGGGAATATTATCAGGAAAGGATGCAGATTCCACAGAGATCTGATGGTCGCTAACGAATGGTTCAGCATTCATCTTTGGGATATACTACTTGGTTTTGGGTTGAGCACTAAAGTCAGAGTTTGATAACTATAAACTCAAGTAAATCTTGTGAAAAACTTTTTTAAACTCTTAAATCAACCAACAACCAAAAACTGCTAACAACTTACCAAAACCAATTAGCTTACTCAATCAATCACTAACTGCTTACTAAAACTATCACGCCTATTAATTAACCTAAACCTGATAACCGCTTGGAAAACTATTAAAACTATCAAATTAGTCAAACATCAAACTGCTTAGCCATTTAGCTTTTCTTTCCAATTACTATCACTTTTAGTAATATGATATGATTCAAAAAGTGCAATTTGATAATAAATACCAGGTGAGATGAGTATGAGTAATAAAGTAAAGAGTTGGGCAAACGCGGTAAAGGGCAGCAGACCTGGCCCTGCACCGCTAAAAGTACCAAGCGCACAGTTACAAACAAAAATATAAGTAAAAAAACCTAAAGTGGCGCACCCCACAGGTTTTGTGATTTTTGGTAAAATACTGCAGTTACATGGAGGTATCCCACTTGTAACCACTGTTGTTGGTGGAACATGGGATACGAGTTTTTCCTGGGTGTAGAAACACTGACAATGTGGGAAAAGTTTGGTGGAGTCCAACTTGAATTTTTCTCATGTGGTGTATTTAACAACCCATACTATCCACAAAGGTTGGGTAGACTTTGGGTTCAAAACTGCAGAAGAAGAAAATGAAGCAGCGAAGGTCAGAGTGGTACTTGACCTTCCCAATGGTCAGCATTTGGTATCAACCAAACACACATGTTGTAAAGAATCAAAAAATAATTTTGTAATTTTGAAAATCTCCCAACTACACTGGTGCACACAGTAGTCGAACAACATCTCCAAGAAGGCTTGGAAGCCTATGGAGAAATTAAAAAATTTGAGATGCAAAGATTCCATCCGCTTATCTTTTTCTGCTTGATGTAACTTTCTGAGAAAAATTACACAAATTTATAAAAGCAAATCCTAATATCCCATTGTAGTTTCACTTTAATGTCATTGGATTCTCCGCCAGCTGCTCCAGTGTATGGCAGCAGCAAAACTCCCCCCGCCATTTTCTGTCTGACAGAAAATTGCATTTGGACTGGTTCATCCAGTCATTCCAAAACCATGGGACGATTTGTTCCTCCTAAGGATCTTGACGCCCACCTTTCTTGCACCCAAGTGGTACCTCGCTGCCCCCTGGTGCTCCCAAAGAGCAACATGCACTATGGCCTAAGTGTTGAATATGGGAAACTATTCCCATACCGTGACCAAGCCATTATTGAAATGGCACAGGCGGTGATGACACCCACCAGATTCGTAGATTTCTGCCCCTATAAGGGGTATTTTGACCTCAGCTTCACCTGTGAAGCCAATGCTGCCACTGCAGCAACTGTGCCCCTGGTATTCCAGGGCACCCCTCTTCCCACAACTTGAACCCAGCTCCCAGCAGACACCACTTTGGTGGTCCAGTTTGCTGGCTTGCCCACCCACCTCCCCCTGAAGTGCTCCACCAGGAGCTGATAAATTGTTTGGCAGCCTATGGCTCCAACCCCATCTTACAATTTGTGGTCCTGAATGGGGCCACACGACTCGCTGGGCCTTGGGCATGTGCCACAATCAGCCCTGAATTTAGTAAAATCGCGTGTGTTGATGCCCCCTCGCACCATTATTCCTTCAGCACCTGACCATAGATTTTAGGTCCGCGTCAAGGGTGGGTAGATGATCTGCTCATCATGTTTTGAGTTGGACCACTCAAAATGCAAGTACCCCTCATTAGCCACTTCTGACGGGTCAGATGGCTCATCTGCTGATCTCTAATATGGCGCCTACCACATACAAGTTCTGGTATGGGGCACAATCCTACCTCCCCCTCCCCCAAAACCAGAAGCTTAGCTGCACCTGCAGCCACCAATCAGCCTCTTCCTCGCCCCAATGCCACAAATGATTCCTCCAATCAAGAATCATATTAGATCCCAATTTAATCCCATGCTTTCTCAAATGAATCAACCAAACCTCAACCATATGCCAATTCCCAAATTCAATTCAATCAAAAACCATGGGAGTTATTGGCTGAAATCGATGAATCAGGTAAGCTCATTGAAGAAACATCTCTGCAAATTGAGCAGTTTGTTAATTCAGAATGTGATGCCAAAACACCCCTTGATTATATACCCCACAGCCAAATGCTGACTCATTTTGCAGTGATCACCAGCTTGCAGTTGAAGCAGCTGCAACACCAGATTGTCACCCCTTTGTAAAGCTGCCACCAAATCAGTGGCGATGCTCACAGGAGGAATTCCACCTCCTGATATCCCTGAAACTCTTACTAAAAAGAGTAAAATCACAGTTAAACAGCTATACAAAAACACTAACGATGCTATCCAAAACGTAGCAACTATAGCATGGAACCAAAAAGCTAAAATTACTTAAACCAACATTGCAATGTTCATTAGACTCCCAGACGCACTCATTAAAGCTATAAAAGCTTTAACCATATATCAGTGCCATTTACCTAGCTGGCAATTTTCTATGAACTTCAGATTATTAGAGATATCAAACCACATGTCGCAGATGCCCCAATCCCCTTACTGTATGCCGTGACACGCACTCTACTATGGGAGGAAGAAGCCGCTGCTAAAGATGAACCCCCAACACCCCCTCCCCTTCTGCCATGGAGGGATAAGCAGTTTCCGCTGCCCACCTGGTTGGTTGTTTTTTGAAGTGTTTCACTCAATCCGCTCATTTGGGCGTTTTGTTTGAACCAATTAGTTACGTTAGTTTTTAGTTTGGTTTTAGTTTTGGTAATTTCTGTCCCTCTGGTTGGCTTACCTCAAAAATATAAGAGATTCAAAGATTCCAGTTGATGCTGACCCTTAGCACTGGGAAGGCAATTGCAATTATTTCCATGAACCAGGAGGTAGTAGAGGATATCACAAAAATCCCCCACATTGCATCCTTCACTATTGATGAGAAAAAATCCCAACTGTTCCACACAACATTAGAGAGCGCACCCCCATATGCAACCACTGCAAGGCCTTTGGGCACAAGATTCATGCTTGCCCCATAAAAGAAGGCCTGAGAGAAATGGAATTCTGTGAGAAGGAAATGGGCGAAGACAACTCAGAGTACGCCAAAATCACAGATACAACATAAGCATTCAACTGGGGAGAACATGGGCAATATAAAATAATTGACCCAATTTCCCCAAAAGAATGAAAAATGCCCAAACAAGCTCGCAAGCTGGCCTCAGCTAAAGCAAAGGCAAAGGCCTTGGTGGAATCATCCATATCACCAGAACAGATCCAGGAAGACATGGATGAATTTGAATCTACGAACCAATCAAATCCTATGGAAAACCAAACAACCAATCCAAAAATATTGAATTTGGAAGAACCTGATTTGGAATTAAATGTGGCAAAACAGGGGTTCAGCGCACCCCCAAAAATTGTGGAGCAAAACCTAATTGAGAATGAAAATTAACAATGGAATGTGCAAGAAAATAATGTGGCCAATAAGAGCACACAAGTGCACCGCAATGTCAAATTGAAACCCAGCAAAGCCAAGAGAGGAGCAAAAACAGCAGCGATGAAAGGGGAAGAATACACCCCAACTCCTACTCATGGTTATGCTCTCCACAGCAGAGGAGCATTGGAGAGTAATGTGAGTGAGGGAGTAGGGCCGGGGGCCCTGCTAACCACTCCTGAGGCGCATTGGGTATCTCATTAGAGATAGGGACGCTGAACATAGTGGGACTCAAGGCCTTAACATCCTGAGCCAAGAAGTTGAGTCTCCTATGAAACCCACCTGTGGATATCCTGGTGGTGCAGGAAACCCACTGTCCACAGGGAGAGGAGGAGGCATGGGAAAACATGCTTTTTCCAACAATATTGTTTTGGTTGTAACACTGTGGGTTGATAGTATGTGTGAACCAAAACTTTAAATTTATCAATAAAAGTTTGTTCCTGGATGGCCACACACTAGCCGTAACCTTCTCATGGTACACTGAAGTGCACACTATAGCCAGTGTGTATGCACCAAACTGTGCACTGGACTGAAGAGAGTTTTTAACAGCTCTAACAAAAATAAATCTTCCAGCAAGCACTTTTATCATTGGAGACATGGACTGCTGGATTAACCCAGATACTGACCAATGGCCATACACAACGGTGGTACCTCAAGGGCAAGTGGAACTTTGCGTACTAAAGGCCACCCTGGGACTATATGATCCACTACCAAAAAGGTCACCCCTACTACAAAACATGACACGCCCACATATACACAACAGTGCACTTATCTCCATGTCATGGATAGACCTGATACTTGCACCACTAATTTTCTGTTGCCATATTCAAAAATTTAAAACTACAAAAATCGAATTTTCTGACCATCAGCTAGTTTCAGTGTCCTACAAACTGGCGGAACCAAGTACCCAAGCGCCCAGATGGTGCAGAATATGCCCAGAAAGTTTAGCTGACTCTGAATTTCAATCCTGGATGGAGGAAATATCTGCAACTCAGGTTTTTCAAACACCTTTCTGCTTGGACCCACTAACCACCTGGGAAATTTTTAAAAAATCAACAACCCAACAAATCAAACACACAACGTCTAGAAGATACAGGGCAGCTTCAGCCATTATCAAGCGCACCTTAGCAGAATTCAACCACCTAGAAAACAATGCCTCACAAGCTTTCTTTCTGCTCAACATCACTTTTGATGAATTTATTAAAAAAGCATCCATTAAATTTTCCATCGCCACCTCCACCATATCAGTTTTCAATTTATGTCAGCGGATCTGCCACCTGCTACCCCAGTGTGGAGCAGCACCGCTCCACCTGCTAGCATTTTCTGCCCAGCAAGCAAACATGTGTGAACTGGCTCAATCAGTCCGCCCAATGCATTGGGCTGATTTGCCCCTCCAAGGGACTTATTATTACACTTAGCGCAAGTCTACCCAACCCGCCCCCACCCACTTGCCCTACCCCAATCTAATATTCACCTTTGCCTCCAAGTTGAATATGGGCATCTCTTCCCATATGCCAACAAAGCAATAATTGAGCTGGCAACGTCCACATTTTCACCAGCGGGATTTATTAACTTCCATCCTTATAAGGTCTATTTTGATATTGGTTTTCCCACTAAAGAGGATGCAGCTGCTGCAGCAACTATGCCCTTAATTTATAAAAACAAACCTATTACCACAACTTATACACGACTCCCCAGTGACACCACAATGGTGGTGACCTTTGCAAACCTTCCTTCGCACCTTCTCCCTCAAACACTCTATAAAGAATTGATGATGAGGCTATCCAAATATGGTACAAACCCCATCCTCCACTTCCTGGTCCCAAGCGGAGCTGAGTGGTTAGCGGCACCATGGGCAATGGCCACCAAACCCCCCACCAGCCAACCATAGCCCAGCACATCCCACCATGTGCCCATATCCCATCTGCACCAGGTTACTTCTTTTGGGCTTGTATTGACAACGGCCGCACCGTTTGCCCCCTCTGTCATGAGTTGAATCATTCAAAAAAAACTGTAGCTACAATTTAAAACAAGCAGAATCCGCCAAGATCACTCATGAGGCCGCACAGCGTTTGAGTGGGGATTTTGGCTGCCCCCACCCCCTTCAGCTGAACGCTTAAAAATCAACAAAACCTTTGCAACCAAAGCCCAAGCTGGCTTACTTTCTCACAATATACCCAATCAGGAGCAGGTTTGGACCCATATTCAATCCAACCAATTTAACGCCCCAAAACTTACCCAACCAAAACCACGTCCCTCTGAATCAATAATGTTCAACCAAAATCCCTGGGACTTATTGGATGAATTAACTAAATTTGGGGAAATTGTACCACCTCCCGACTTTCCAATTAATTTGAAACCATATTTACCTTCAAATTTTGATGCCCCATTCCCACCCAAGAAATATGTCCCCAAACCCACCGCTACCCCATTCTTGAGTGACCATTAACTTTCCAAGGCCGCCGTGGCCTCTCCTGATATCCGCCATCTCTGCAAAGCTGTGGCACTATCTGTCACTCAATTTAATGAAGGGCTACATATAATTGATTACCCTGCCGATTTCCCTGAGGTTGCAAAAGTGGAAATTAAACGATTAAGGGAAACTGCCACCTCTGCTGTCAGGCAAGTTGTTGCACTGGCAGAATTTTCCACCACCACGCGCATCACCAGAGCCAATATCACTAAATTTTCCCAGCTTCCCAATGCACACATACAAGCTGAACACCATGTTGTTAAATTCCTGGAGGCTGTGCTCCAGGCCCAAATTGTTACCAAACAAATCTAAACTTTTCTATTTTTCCTCGACCCACATCCTGTGGATGCCCCAACCCCTTTGCTCTCAGTTTTGATCTGTTTCTTCATTCGTAAAGAAGAAATTGTAATCTGTCTGATCCCTCTCGCGCCCTCCCCCTCTGCCATGGTGGGATAAGCGGTTCACAACTGCTACACCTGGTAGGTTAATTTTCCTTTTTATTTTGGTGTTTTGCCACTCATTTAGAGCGTTTGGTTTGTGTTTTTGGTCGTTATTTTGTATCAGTAATGTCCATCCCCTGGTCAGCTTACCTTAAATAAAATCAAGAAAACAATGCTCCATGCACAGTGTACAGCCCTGGATGGTGTCTCATATGGGCGGAGATCTCTGCTTGGCTAAACACTCTAATTTGTGAATACCAACACTGAGTTGGAGTTCAATGCAGAGCAAAAAAAAATAAAATACAGAGAAACTTTCTTGAGCTATTTTTTCCACCAATTCCACGCCCAGAAAAATAAAACAGCTTGCACACAGGTCTGATGACTGGACAAATAAATAGTGGAAACACCCAAAGAAGTCGCGACTGAAGTACACAGGTTTTATACAAATTTGTATAAATATGAACAGGTCAAACCAGAAAAAAATTGAAAGGTTCCTTGCAAGTGCACATATTGAACCATGGCTCAAAATAATAATTTAATTAACCATATATCATGTGAGGAATTATGGGAAGTAGTACGCAGTGCACCAGGAGGGAAATGCCCTGGGACTGATGGGATTCCCTATAAATAAGATATAAAAATATTTTACTAAAATTTCTATTTATTTATACGAGGATAGCTGACCATAGGGACAGACACATCCAATATGTAGGGAAGAGGAAAGCGGGACACAGAAGAGGGAAATAAGCGCAAAACAAAGGAAATCAAAAATACAACTTGGCACACTTGGGTGTGGCTGAGGGGCCACGGGTGGTGGGTGACTAGACCTTAAGTGACATGGCAGCTCAGGGGCTAGTAGGGTGTACCGCCTATGAAGACTGTGAGGTTTTCAATGTCATAGTGGAGGAACCAGATTGGAATTCAGTTGCCCATCCGTTTCTTCCATTTGTGTTGGAGTGAGCCAAACAGCCAGGCTTGGAAGTGGTCGGTCAAATGGTTTGGAACCTGATGATGGCTTGGTTGAAATTGTGGTTGATCCCGTTGAAGGCGTCAAATACTAACATTTCTAATATTCTTTTATCTTCCATGAACAAGTGTATTATGGAAACATGCCTCCTGCCTGGAGGCAAAGAAGCCTACACTGTCACCTTATTCAAAAAAGGAGACAGACTAAACCTAACCAACTGGCGCCCAATATCCCTAACCAACACAGACACAAAAATATTCACAAAAAGCATGGCCAAACGACTAGGAGAAATTGCAACTGACGCGATATCCCCATCACAATATGGATTTGTTCCAAGAAGATCCATATGGGACAACATCCACACAGTTGCAAATGTCTGCCAGTCCAAAACCTCTGGAGCGCTTGTCTTTTTGGACCAACAGAAGGCATATGACAGGGTGAACTGGACTTATCTCAGGGCCTGCCTTCAAAAAGTCAAACTCCCAAATATTTTTATAAACTGGGTGATGATGTTCACAGAGTCAGCCACCATGGCTGTGCGTGGAGCAGGCTTCTTAACTAATCCAGTCATCCCACAGAGAGAACTCAAACAAGGAGACCCCTTAAGCCCTTACTTTACAATTTTAGTTTGGATCCTCTAATATGGAACACAATTACAATTTTCAAGTTTCTCAATGTCAAGGGCCAACCACTAGTCAAAATGATGGCCTTCGCTGATGACTGAGTGGTGAGAATATCCAACAATCAGGATGCTTGCAGAATTGAGAAGGTAATACTAGATTGGTTATCCATAAGCAACGCATCACTTAACACTGATAAAACGGAAATCATACTCCTGAGGAAATATCAGAACCATTGGACGCCATCTACCCTGGGCCAACAAACTAATACAACATCAAGACTCCTTACCAGACATAGGAGGAGAAAATCAGCAATAACCCCACTGAAACTTCCCTTCACCACCATTCTGACAGCTGGACCTGTCCATCACTTGGGGGTATGGTTAGAAGCAGGAGGTTACGCCAACTCCATGATGGAAAATCAACTTCTAGACAAAATAACAGAACGCATTGCCTCCTTACATGGACATCAAACAGGTTTAACAGGAAGGGTCACGGTAGCCAACTCTATGATTCTATCAATCATATGGTTTATGTCCCATGCAATTGCTTTCTCACCGACCTTCTTTAATACAATTCACGCCCTATTACAAGGATGGCTCTGGTCCAACCACAACCCCCCTGTACGCCTCAAAACCCTATTTGGCTCTAGAAGGAATGGAGGTATGGGGCTTACTAATTATGTAGAGCAAGCGACCCATATACTAGGATCCTGGATAGCTCAAGTGACTAGCCCAGATCTTCCAGATATACATTGGGCCAGAACAGCAAGATATAACTTTACACGAGCACTCCAATTAAGAAACCCAGATCACCCAAACACATTAATCAGGTATCTGACGTCCCATCCTACAGCTTCAGGACCACATGGCACTCCTGCACATTTCAAACGAATACTCCTAGCCATGAGAAGATCAACGTGAAAGATCCACATATGTGGCCAAACCAGTCACTGAGGACGCCCAAGGCTAACTCACAGACAGGAAATCAATGACCAAATAGTCACAGATAATATAATATGCAGAAATCCGAGTACCTTAGCCAGGATCTATTACCTAGACCATATGGATATAGAATACAACCTGGAGACCCAAAGAAGAGTATGGAGATACACACATCACCCTCTACTTCAAACCAGGATAAGAGCACATGTGTGAAGATGCATGAGGAGAGTATACCACACAGCATAACGGTCAAGTGCGGCCCATTCCTCATGTACAATATGTGGTCAGAATGGAAGCCTAGCCCACCATCTAGAATAATGCCCAACATCAGTGGCTGTATGGAAAGAGGCCATGCGCCTTTTCCGCCAAGAAAACGGACATTTATTCAGCCTGGCAAGGAACATGTTCTCTAAAAACATGGACTCTCCTATCCACCCATCTCCCAGGGCGTTAATAGTAGCAATAGCACTATAAACAATCCATACAATAGTACTGGAATTGTTTACAGGAGCAACGCCTACAATACAAGAAGCCATCAATTGTTTTCATTGCCATATATTGGAACATTTCCAAGCATGGTTGTTTAGACACATGACACCACGTAACAGAAGGACAACTAACACATGGTTCCCATATGGTTCCTAACGGTTGATTCTTTCCTTCACACATGCTGCATCCAAGAATAAGTCAGCATAACCCCCTTCCCTACCGTCCTAAACTTGGTGATCCTGGAGACAACAAGAGGGGCCTTGAACCCTCTGGGGTGTCTTTTAATTTCAAATTTCATTAGTTTATCCCCACTATATTGGAAGTGCTTGCCCCCTGGTCGACCTTCTCTAAAGATAAAAAGAATAAAACTGCTTATCCATAACAATATACTAATTACCATCAATCTATATAGGATTTTCACTTGCTATATATAAAATAACTATAAAAATTATATTATCAATTGATTATTATATTGTCATCAGAAATACATTATTGTTCCAACTTTCAAAGCTCTAGCTAGTCTGGAAGGTAGTTAAAAATCGCAAGATTCCATCACATATCCCTACTTTATGCTCAATTTCACTTTTGAGCAGTTTAGAAAAGTTTATTTTACCACTACCATCTATCCACGCCCTTTTCCTATTATGTCCGCGGATCAGCTGACTTCTTCTCCAATGTGGGGTAGTGGCGCTCCACCACCTAGAATCTTATGCCCTGTGGGAAAATGCGTTTGCATGGGGTCAAATAGCCCACCATCTTCTTCCAGCCATTTTTGTCCCCCACAAGACTTAGCACTCCACCTGGCGCACATCCACCCTTCTTGCCCCCATCTTATCACCCTCCCTCATTTCAAAATAAGATTTTGCCTATGAGTTGACTATGGTCGCTTAAACCTTATGCCAACAAGGCAATTATTGAATTGGCCACCGCTGCATTTGCGCTAGCTAGCTTTATCAATTTCCATCCATTTAAGGGCTATTTTAGTATTGGCTTCCAGACATAGGAGGATGCTGCAGCAGTGGCTTCTACTCCCCTTGTTTACAAAAACACTCCCATAACAACTACCTGGTCTCACCTCCCTACAGCCATCATAATGGTGGTGTCACTTGCATCCCTCCATTCCCACCTCCCACCCAAGTTTTATATGATCAGTTGATGGTGGGGTTTCTGGCTTATAGGGCTCAGCCCATCCTCTCCTTCACTATTCCCTCTGGTGCAGAGCGCCTTGCAGCCCCTTGCACCACTGCTACCATAGTACCACACCACCCTGTCATAGCCCAACAAATCCCCCATGTCATATTGCAGCGGTGCCTGAGCACTTTTTTAGGCTTGTGTGGATAATAGTCACCATATTAATCTCCTCTGCTTTTGGTTTGACCATTCCGAAAAATCCTGCCCCAGGCCACTTTCTCTGATGCGGCTTTGGAGCCCTATTTAGATGATTCCAAATGGTGCGTTTTGTTTCCCCCTCCCTTCCAAACTTCTCATTTGATGGGCCAGAGTGAGAAATTTTCCCCACCAAATCAATCACATGCATTAACCCACCCAATTACACCCCTGCCAATCAGAGTCAATCTTGGACCACCATTTGCACCCAAGCAGCTGACCATTACCCACCTGAATACTCTATCCACTATTCTCATGAGCTAAATCCATGAGACATATTAGCTGAGGTTGACAAATCAGACAAAATTATCACAAGTGAGGATTCCGTTGAACCTCTCAGCCAGTTCAATTATGGCCAGGCTGAATTTTTCAATTCTGATTTTGACAAAACCCCATCCCCCAAACGTTTCACTCATAAACCAATGTCGCCCCCTACCAAAGTGATCACCAGCTCACCTTAGCAGCAGTGTCCTTTCCCAATTGCCCTAACCTACGCAAAGCAGTGGCCCAATCAGTGGCAGAATACCAACTAGGGCTGACCACACTCTACTACTACCCCCTCGATTTCCCCAAAGCATCCCAAAACAAAATCACTAAAATTATTTGATGATGCCAAAGCCGCTGTCATTCATGTTACTAAGCTACAAGATTTTGAATCATCTGCTAAAATCACCTGCCAAAGTATATACAATTTTTTCCAACTCCCCAATGCCTTCATTCAAACTAATCATAACTTAGCGGAATTTGTTAAAACTGTCTACCAAGCTAATCTTGATGATGAGATGAGAACTCATTTTGCACCATCATCCACCCACACTACGCTGATGCTCTAACGCCCTGGCTTTCCGCTTTAGTCCATTACTACAATTAAAATAATATTGTTGTGAAGAATATGTCTGCATAAGAGCCGCCCAACCCCCCCTCACCATCTGCCATGGTGGGTTATCAGTTTCTGCTCCCCGCCTGGTTGAAGGTTTTTTGCTTTGGTTTATTGTTCCGTTCATTTGTTTGTTCAGTTCTTTTGCTCTTTGAGTATTGATAATGTCTGTCCCCTGGTCAGCGTACCTTGGTAAATTTCAAGATTCTATCACATATAGGTAAACACCACATTGATTCAATAAAGCGTTTTAGTACCCAGAAATGGTACTGCATCCTGAAACTTAGATGTTAATAATGAGCAAGGGGACACCAAATATCCTGATTTATGGATGTCAACTTTGAGATGTAACTTGAAGATACAAGCTTAAGTCAAATGGATGTTGCAACCAAGGTGGAGATCAAGAAGAGCTTACAAGGGATCCATGAGACCCCTACAATATCGCCATAACCTATTCTCTTTTTCTTACCATTGTCTGATAATTTACCTTGAATTTTTACAATAAGTATATAAAAGCTTAAATTAAATTCTAGGAAAGCAATTACCCCAGAATCTCAACTTTAACTTTTGTTACCACTTATATTTTAGTTAAGTGAAGCGATCTCCAGTAACTAGTCTGGGATCTAAGAGATATGAAACTCATGAGGAAAGATAAATTGGTTGCTGATAATGCCAAGCGAGAGGTTAGTCAAGGTTTATGTTGAGCTTTTGTTAGGCCAACATACAGGAATCATGTCTAATAGTGTCAATAAAATATTATATGCAGGTCAATGAGCGGTTTTAACCAACAAGCAATTTTACATTGTTTAGAAACAAAAATACTTTATTTAGTGAGAATTGCCATGCCCCTTATAAGGTTGTCTGGCGTCTAATTTGTGTGCAACAGAACCTCCCCACAGCGAATTGGACGCCCAAGTTAAGCAAATAAAGGCTTACAAGCTGACACCCTAAGTAAAACAAAAGCCTAATTCTTTGCACATAATGTTCTGCTTCTTAAGAAATAACAAGGGACTTAAGATTTTAAGTTGGGTGTGAAGTTGGAGAATTCAGGAAGGGATGGGCATCCTCTAACCTAACTCTCACCCACAGTGTGTCCCTGTGCCCTAATTTGGTCAATGGCAGTGCCCTTAAGTTGATGCCTCTTTTTGGTTTAAAGGGATACAAAGTTGGTCCATCTTGATAGCTGCAGCTTTGTACCTTACATGAATGGAGGGTAGATACAAAAAATCTCTATTAGTGGAGTTATGATGGGCCATGTACCCCCTGGACTGCATTTCTGTTTGTTATCTCAGTATGGGGAGCTGGTACGCAGCCTCAACAAAGTCATTTTCACCTACCCAGATTTGCTACCTGGCCTGAACTGTGGTGTTAATGTCACTGGTGTTATGCTCTAAGGCATTCATTCCTTATGATATTTTAAGCCTTGGGGAGCGTCCCCTGCGCTTAGACAGAGAGGCATTCCCATTTCCTACCAAGAAGGGTCCAAATAGGGCAACCGTCCCCCTCATCACACAGAATGATCTCACTCATGTGGTAGACAAGCGGTGGGCTATGGCCTACCCCCTGAAGGCCACTCC
This sequence comes from Massospora cicadina, assembly GCA_022478985.1. NCBI lineage: Eukaryota > Fungi > Entomophthoromycota > Entomophthoromycetes > Entomophthorales > Entomophthoraceae > Massospora > Massospora cicadina. Next base: position 49,984 of record JAKSZP010010704.1, read on the forward strand.
GCCCATTACCATTCTGATGACTGGTGGAATGATGCAGCATATCAAGTTAATCTGCATAAAAGTCACAGCAGAAAGGGACTGGTATGGGAAGAATAAAATGAGTCCCTTCCAGATGCCAGAATTGAGTTCTTCCAAAATCAAGAAGTAAAATGAACCCTCCCCTTTAGTGAAGAGGGCCAGTTCCGCTGAATGTTAAAAAATTTCAAAATGAACTGGTAAACCTGGGGGCAATTAGGGCTGGGTGTCCTGAACCATTTTCACCAATTGGGACCATCCCTAAATGGAATATCCCTGGGAGGTCCCACCACTTGTAAAGTAAGATGCCACTGCTTGGTCAATCACAATCATGATAAAAACATGATTCAGGTACCAGAGGCTAAATCAACATATACTCAGTCTTCTGATGACATGGCCACAAAAGTTTAAATAATTTTCACTCGAGTTCCGTCATTCTAGGCCATAAAATTGAGGTCCTCATGCCTATGCATGCCATCTTGTTGTCTAAGCAACTGAGTATCTAAGCAATCATCCCTGACAGGTATGATTGTCAGTTAATTTCTTTACCTTATTTTGCAATTAAAACCCCTTTCACTAATTAATTTGCTTGCTAGAATTTTTTCCTTTAGTATCCACAAAAAAACCCAGCACCAATAATGATTTTTGGGTTGCGCAATGACTGGGCCCTTTTGGCCATCGAAACAACATTATTGCCTACTATCATGGACTGGTAATACCATACTCAGGGCATCCTTAGACATTACCCGCTGGCTGAAGCTATACAGTACCAGGATCTGTCCCTTTTGTTGGAGGCTTTACCTTCCTGCTGGGCAAAATTTTGCAATCTCACCACTTGCCCTCACGCCCACAACCCTATGAGGAAACCCAGCCCAGTTGTTGTAGTGCAAGAGTTTCACCTCCAAATTTGCCAGCTCCATAGTAATAACAAACTGGCTATATGTCAGCTGACTTCTTACCATCATCTCAAGTCGCTGTTCATGGTTTGCCCACCTTCCATCCCACTTTTAAGTCATTTGAGAAGCAGTGCTTTTGGTATTATAGCTTACCTTTTGGGTGCTCATGCACTCCAACTGGAAGACCAGTCTAAATCTCATTTTCTCACTTTTATGAAAGATACTATATAGTAACTGAGATAAAATAGTCTAGGATTGCTATCAGATATAAACTTTTGTAAAGTTAACTAACAGGTACATACTGGATACTAGAATTCTCTTTATATGTACTTTTTTTACACTTGTTATATGTATCATCTATTTATAGATTATAATGCTTTAATTAAACCATACTATAACTAGAAAAATATAATATGCAAGGGAGAATCTGGTTAGATTGTTAGGGGGTATTATAATAAAACTTCTGTCATGCAACTTTGTTTTTACTTTAATAATAAAGTCGTCAAATACTATGCCTTCCACCTTCAATGAGGTGTCAGTATGCTACCCAATGCAACGTTTTACCTGTTTTGGAGTGTTCTTTGGTGGACTTCATAAGTTCAAACTTTTCTGGATGACTTTTCTTTTAACAGGTCCTTGTCAAACCCTTAAGTTATAGCTTCTACCTTGCAGCCCAATTGCTCTCTCCATAGCAATATGTGATTTAGCATGCTAATTAAGTACATGCCACTAAATCATGTGCAGATGATCTCTATTAACTCAGCTCTTATAGAGAAATAAGTCATCCAGGTTTATTAGCTTTTCCTACATTAAAGGCTACTTTAATCTCATCTTCTCCTATGAAGTCAATGTTGCCATTGTACCTTGGTGCGTCTGGCATATAAAGAGATCCCATACCCAACACTCTTACATACCTGCCAGATAAAAATGCTCCTTCCACCTTTTACATCCTTCTACCACATTATTCCCTACTTTCTCTTCCAATGTCAGATGCATGGTTTGGATATCTATGGGTTAAAACTTTTCCTCTACATCTTGGTACCATATAAGGCAACACAATTTTATGGCTTAAGCTTAGGTAACAACCTGATCATGCTGTCATAGCTCCCACCTTGTCATCCCAAATTGAGATGCTGTACCTTCCACTTTAGATTGTCCCTTCTAAAATAAGTTTAATAATGGATTCACCATCTATTGGATCTGTTTTTATTTGGATCACTCAAAGAAAATATGTCTACCAGTTGCTCCTACAGCAGGTTCCAAAGTTCCCTATCATGTATACTAACAGAATTACAGGCAAAATATTAAGTCAGAATAAATCTTACTCTATCTTCTCAAACTTACTTAAATGCTTTAACAGAATCACAAGCAGTATCTTTGGTCTGGATAAAACTTTACTCAACCTCTCCTCAGATCTAATTGATCACTCTAAATTTTCTTTAGCCAGTCAAATCTATAATTTAAGGTGCAGCAGTGAGATTGCATGTAGCCATACAAAAAAGTTTAATATCTCTCCTTTGACAGAAACTAAAGATGTAATCTAATCATTCAGGTTATCCAATCATTATTTATAACTGGACCAACTGTCTATAATCAAATCTCAGGCCTGCTTCGGTAATATGCAGTGAAAAATTGGATTTCTGCATAGTTAAAACAATATTGGTTAACTAAAATGTTATGGCGAATTTTGACACTGCCTCAGCTCAAAATTGAAGGTTGGTTTCTGAACAACTTAGCAAAAACTATTAAAACATCCCCTGAATGTCAGTACTGCTCTTATCTGCTAGGTCTTTAGAAAGGCTATTGTCATATTTATGTATTATTTCCCTTTCCAAGTTCCCTTAATATCCTTTATGAAAATTCAAAGCCTGATGGCATTACCTAGCTTCTTTGTAAACCTCATTATCTAAGATGCCGTCAACAACTTTGCATGACCCCAAAGTGAGGGTTACTCGCCACACCACTGCAGTTGGATGCTGTTTCTCTTATTTAAGTCACTGGGCTAAATAACATTTTTTAACTACTTTAAAGCCTTGAACACTGTAAAACTTCCCAGTAAGTCAAACCCAGCTATATTAACATTATACCCCTCCCAGCAGGCAATCTAACCCCATCCTTATCAGACCTAGCATGATATCTGAAGTCCTTTAAACTGGATGACAAACCCCTTACTATTATTCCCTTGCTAAAATAACTTATTAGTTTTCTTAAAGCAGTAATGTCATAAATTTTTATAGTTTTTACTTTAGACTTACCTTAATATGAATAAGTCAGTGGTATCCCATTTTTGGTTAAGGCTAACAGTGACATAAATACCACATTGTACTTTTTTAAAATATTTGGGATATGAGTTAAAATTAATATATATATGTAAGTTTATCAGATCATTGACCAGAAGACTTATAGCTTTGATTATTTAATATTTGAACAATCCCAGCTTCAGTTTGCTAGGATCTTATATAATCCTCAAGGTGATAAACAAGTATCTGGAGTCCTTCATTTTTCATAAGTGGTCATGATGCCTTTAAACATCTTCTCAATGTTATAAGAGAGATTTTTAAATTTCAAATGGGGTATAAATTAGCAATTTCTAAGTCTGGCTTGAAAAGAATAGTTGGACTCCGGTCAGTTACCATGCAGTGGGGCTGCAAGAAATATAAATTTGAACAGTTCAATTGTGTCTCAAAAATGAAGATTTAATACATGTGGTAGCTTTTTATATCAAACTATCTCAGTTTAAAACTATAACCCAGTGTTAATCTACAATTTAATAAATTTATGTTTGTTGGTACAAGAAGGTTTTTATTGTACCCTTAATCAAGCTAAATTTTAATAAATTGGCTAAGTTTAAGCTGCAGGCTGCACCTTGGACCTTATGCTATCCATTAATAAAGCCAATAGGATCACGTTTATTGATACTGTAAGATTGTACTTTCTATTCTAAAAGCAAGACCAGACTCTTCAACCCAGTTTGATAAACATACATTGCATGAAGCCTTTGCAAAGAAAATATTTAACTTTTTTATTCAGTGAAATGGACAGCTAATTATCTAATCACATATAGATTGAGGTTCTCTCACCAAACATTAGAATTTATGAAAATGGATAAAAGCCAGCAATCAACCAAACATTGGGTTATAAGTCAGGATTTGTAAAAGCTTATACAACCTAAGTATCTGGACAAAAAGTTCACATCTGTTCATAACCCTTCCAGCCCTCTGCCTTGTTGCCTCATGGATCATTTCTGTTAGAGTTATATATACTAATTTTTCAAAGTTGATCTGTTTGCGCAAAGAGCTACCCCAAAAGCATTGTCCATGGAACTCAGGCTGTCTAACCTTTATCAAATTCCAGCACCTCATAGATTTAATAAACCAGTTAAAGAAGTCACCCTCACCAGAGATGACTCTCCACTCTTTATATCTCTGCTCAAACTGAGTTTTCATTGTTACATTTCTATTGTGAGTAGCCTAAGCTTTGATGAGCTATTCCAAGAATTCAATATTGCATTTTATAGGCCCACCAGCTAATTTACATATTTCACCCCATCCCTATCTACAGGCCATTGGAAGGAGTAAAGCTAGCCTTTTAGCCTAACACACAACCAAGTTGGCTCAAATTTGAGCCATGCACTCTGACTGTGCCACATTAGCCCCAGGGATGCCTACAAGTTCTGTCAACCTCCCCAAGCTGAGGGTTCTCTGCTAAAAAATCTCTTTGTTAAGTAATGGCTAAACTCAATCTTCTTATTACTTGTTCCTAGTATAAATTTCCACTCTTGTAGCATATCAGCGTTATATTTGTATCTTACTCTTGAAGGAATCTTCTAAGTTGTTCTATAGATGAAGTATGATATCCCTTTTTGTCAGTGTTAGGTTTTAGATAGTTTTGCATTAATAAGCCAGTTTCTATGTAACTAAAATGTTTTGACTTTTCTAAGCACTCAACAAGTTGTCTAAGCTGGGTTATGTTACAATTTTGCATAATTTATACACCCTACCATCACTAGCTCCACCCAATTACATTGTCAAAAAAAGTTTAACTCTTCAGAGCTTCCCCAGTCTTCTGAAATCAATTTATTTTTACTGGCTGTAAGGAAATTAATAATATGGATCCTTCCAATAATATTAGAATTAGGGCTTTCAGTTACTCAGGTGTGATTGCCAGATAATCGCACAGTTCAATATTATTTAATGTTATTTAATATAAGTTTAAATTAGGTTCAGAAGAATCTGCATTCACGGGTTGGGACCATCTAGTACTAAAAAAAAAGAATCTGCATTCACCACTGATTGACCATTTGGAGGTTGATTGTGAGAATTTTTTGCGGAAATCTGATGAATCCATTCCCAAGAATCCAAAAAATGGTTCTGCTGCTAATTTGGAGCACTGGCAACTCATGCTGAGGATGCTCAAATGTTTATTTATATTTAATAAATTATTGTATGATTAATTGGCAACACATGCCAAAGATGGATCAAATTGATATAATTTTGGTGAACAGATGAGCAGATTGGGAGGGACTTGTTACCATGGATGACCAAGATTTATGGATAGTGCCAGCTTGGATGACCAAAGGGTTTAATAGGCAAAATAGCCTATGGTATATATAGTTGTTCATTCCCCTCAAATAAACATCTCTCTCGCCCATTGTTATTTTAATTGTTAGTAGTTTTTCTGCTAGGCTGATATAAAAATGGGACTGTAGATCCATGATGTTGGCGCGAGGTGATGCGCCTGGAGTGGCTGACACTGCCAGATCTAATACCATTCCTAAGGAGAAATAGGCAGGAACCTGTCCAACTAGCCACCAACGATGGTGCTGTTGGCTGTCAACCCTGCGGGGTGCAGCGCAGGAGTGCCTTGGACCACCCAGGATGGGGGAAGAACTTTCTGAGGAACACCACAGGCCCTGGGGCTAAGGTGAAGTCATTGGTCTGCTGTGTTGGTGGGTTAAACGTGGACCTCAACAGGGTTGGTATGCCTATGAAGGCAAAATGGCAAAGGACCAACCAGTCCTCATACTGGTTGGCCTGGAACATTAGTGGAGCCCATGGTCAATTCCTTGACAGTGGAGCTCATAATAGGGGGTTCTGCTGGTTGGTTCCAAAGTAGTTGATGGGTTGGTGAGGAGGTGGCAAGGATGTGCTGCTGTGGTTTGGTTCTGAAGATTGTTGGTGGTGGGGAGGGGCAAGCCCTGAGCGCCTGCCCACATTCCAAGGCAGGATGTAGGAGGATTACTATCTGTTTAAGTGGGGAAAAATGTCGGAATTTTACCCAGGTGAAATCCTCCAATGATTTATCATTATTTTGGATGAAATGGTCAATCCCAGCGGAATGACTCATTGACTGAATTTTGTGGTAATTGATATGATTTCTGGTTAGTTTCTCTCCAATTGGGTTGAGCTGAAATTAGTATTATGCTGAGTTGGGAAGTTAGGTTTGAGTGGGGCCAATAGGTGGCCCCAAATTAGTATAAGGATCAATAGTGACTATTAGTGAGGATGATCCACTTAGTATCCATTGGTGAAATCTGTGTTTGATGCCAACTGCCATTTGTAAACTGTTGTGGGAATTTTTGGTGGAAAGCTGATGTATTCACTATTAATCATCCATCTATTATTTTGCTGCCTGTACTAATAATTTGATGTAGGCAGATCTGATAATTATAAGTTTGAGGTGGCTGAGGTTGTTTTCAGCATCTCATATTTATTGAATTATATTATTTCCTGAATAAGTTAATTCCAATCAATTGACTTGAAGAGCTGAAACGTGATGTTGGCAAGATGCCAAGATATTCCAAGTCAAAGCAAGTGACTGAAGAGGTTTCCAGCACATAATAATCAACTCAAAGGTCAAATCCAAATTTGACGTTTATTTGTATTAATCAATTATATGGCTCACCGGTGACTTAAGGCTGAAGATGAGTCAAACCTAGTAATTTGGACATTGGGAAAGATGGGGCAAGAGGGTCAATGCCAGAGAAGAGAGTAGCACAGGTGAAGGCTGAAAAAATGGTTATATGTAAGAGCCATAAGAAGAGTTGATAGGTTGGCGGTGGGTGCAGTAGCTCTTTTATAAATAGTATAGATACCTGGTGCTTCCCTTTCATTGAATATCTCTCTTTGTCCAATCTACCTTTCGTTTAAGTTTATAGTTATTTCATTGGTTGGGGGTTGGTCTAGGGGATCCCTGAATGGCATGGATGGCATGCCAAGGAATCAGCTGGTGCTGCTGGCCCTGTGCCTAATGCAAAACGGCAAGGGCTGACCAGTCTTCATACTGGTTGGCCTTCCAACTAAAGAGACCATAATCAATTTTCTGACACTGGCTTTTGAGAATTTGGTACCATTGTTTACTAAGATCAAGGACAGATTATGCAGCTGCATAATTTTGGCCTTATCTGAGGTCATAAGCTCATTTCTATTCCTACCCTCCTATTATGCTTAAAGGTTATTTGAATATAAACTCAGTTGGGCATCAATATGGTAAGCTGATGTTTTATTTTCCATTTAGCATATCTGTTCCTGTTTTAAAGTTGAAGTGTACACTGATACTGGTTAACCTGTTTGTCATATTCTGGTGGTTGACTCAAAAATAAACCTTTGACAACCATCATATCAGACCAATTATCTTTTCAATGCTTGAGCTAATACCTTAACTCTTACCTCAAAGCCTATTGTAAATACACAATTTGGGCTGAATATCTCAACTTAAATTCAATCAAGTACTTTATCAATAAGCTTGGGCTGAATATGCTCACACATTATGGCTGATTATCTATGCAGTAATTCTTGGCAATTGGTCCCAATAATTGTGAACACAATCAACTAGTACAAAAAATCGTTTGGGACCAACCCAAAGTTAACGTTTAAAAGTTTTATGGACCATCAGATGTAGAAAAGTGAAATCAATTTCCCGCCCTAGAGCGAAATTCATATGTCAATCTGCATAATTGGCATAATAGCACTTGAACATGGACTGCCCAAAAGGGAGTACCTAGTGCTATTGAGAGAGACCTGCTGACGTCTTGATTATTGGTACGTCATCTACTTTAATCAATGCAGAAATTTCACAAAAGGTGTATTTTGTCAGCAGTATGACAAAACTCAAATCAAGAATATCCTAGGTCAATTTTGCATGTTTTTATCGCAATTTTTGTCCCTGAAATCCTCCCAATTTTGAGAGTATTTTGCCGCCAATAAACCTAAGCATAGTTCTCATTCATATCAGTTCAAAAACCAAACTGAGTGGTAAAATATCTGTTGAAATTGTGTTCTTGAATGTGGCCAGGAGATGCCCTAGAGTTATAAATACTCACGCCTGGCCTAGTGACTAATTATCAAATAAACAAGCAAATATAAAAGATTTTTAATTTTTCTTCTTCTTGGCTTTAGCTGAGTCTTACCTTTGGAGAAGTGTCAACAAGTTGAAAGCACAACTTGTATTGAAACCTGCCTCATAAGAAGTTTCCAATTATGTTGGGAAAATTACTCCTAAAATCGACCAGAAAAGTTGGGGCTATTTTAATAGGCCTAGTGAGTTTCCAAACGGTGAATATACATAAGCCACTGGCCATATCAAGGATCATCCAGCGGAACTTCATCCCAATTAAGCATGCAGGATACCAATTATCACGCAAGTGATCCTCAGAACTTCACACTGTTATTGATTTAGATATACACACTGCTCTTTTTTAGGCAAGAGCTTGACTTCTACTAATTTTGGTACCTGCTTATAAGTAAGGTTGGCTACTGCCATGTGACAATTCTGTTGATAGGTGTTGGATTTTTGGCGTGGAAAAGGCTCACTGGTGCTTTTACCTTGAATCCAACAATGCAATTTAGGGGCTTTTTTGTACCACTGATATGAAAATAATGGAAAACAAATAAATATTAAAAAGGTTTAGTTTTTATTAATATTTATTAGGTGCCACATGGGGGTAAAAGATAGAATCCACTTAATAAATTCAATAGTATATTTAAAAATTCTAGGCTCAATTTTTGGATAGCTTAGTAAAGTCTAAATTAGGTAATATGAGCCATCAACCTATCAGATGTTTTTACCTCACCTTGTTTGGGTTAAATAGCCAATTGAGGTTTAGGAGCAGGAAGGACTAGTCTATGAGGTAATGCTTTTATTATTTGATCCAATCAATGATCTGAAAAAATTTTGCACTTGGTGAACCCCTTCTGACCCTATGAAAGGAGCTAGTTCCCATGGTGTAACATGTACTAACCTAGACGAGGCTGAGAGAGGAGCCTTGAATGAACTCCCTGATTATAGCTGATGTTTTGATGCAATATGAGCGCCTGAACTCAATTTATTTGCCTAATTATTATTATGAGTGTTACCCTAATTTGTAGGGTTCCACCAGAAATCAACCAGGGTCTTTTAGCTGATATTTGTATCATTTTTCTCTAAATCACTCTTATCAATATATCAGACTTGTAATTGTCTGACAAGGGGTGAAAATGTTTATCATCTTTGGAAATGATTAATTTGATTAAAATTTATGTACAGTGGTCCCCTTTCTAACTTTTCTTTCTTGTTGCAAACACTTTTGCAACCCATTCAATTCAAGACTAATTAAGTTTGATAATCTCATAGAGGGGATTAGTCTGCACCCATGTCTGGGAGCAGTTGGGCAAGCAAGGCAAGAGGAGCAGGTGGAAGGCCTGTGGCCTCTAACATTTGAAAATGCCCCAGAGAATCTGGCAGAATAGAAAAAAATCTAAAAAAACTGGCGGTCACAATTTCCCCAGAGATACTCATGTGGCAAGCACGATGCAACCAGTACATCAACACGCCACATTCCCAGCCACTTTTGTTGGTGGAATTCGGAGTCCGTGTGTATCTGGACATCCAAAAAACGGCCCTATAGGAAAAATTTTGTGAAGATGTACACAAAATTTTCCTGACTGCGGTGTACATTACACCTCACTCCATGTCATGCGGTTGGCTGGACCTAGGTTTCAAAAGCAAAATAGCAGCAGATAAGGCTGCAGCAGTGCGCATAGTGTTCAACCTCCCCGAAGGGCAACGGGTCATCAAAACTAAATGCACCAGATGGACAAAATTAAACCAAATTTTCCTCACGTTTGACTTTTTGCCTACTACAGTAAAATGTGACATTTTGGAGCAACACCTGAAAGATGGTCTCGCCATATACAGCGAAATACAATATTTCAAAATGCAACGTTTCATGCTGATGCCACACCTGTGCACCGGCAAAGCCATCGCAGTTCTGACCCCAACCGAGGAGATCGCGAAGGACCTAACCCAGATCCTGCACACCACCTTTATTGACATCGCAGGGCACACCACCCACCCATTCCAGGTAACCGTGGACAGCGCGCCCCCCATTTGCACCCACTGTGACACATTTGGCCATAAGGCGCACACATGCCCCATCAAAGAGGGCGTCACATTCCAAGAGCACCCTCAGCGGCCATGGCCAGCGGAGAGGTGCACTACAAACCAACTGCAAGCACCAAGGAGGCTTTCCCATGGGGAGCACAAGGCTGCTACCTATTGGTAAAGCCCATCTCCCCACAGGAGCAGAAGAAGGCCAAGCAGGCCCATAGGACTGCGGCCAAGGAAGCAGCCAAGGCCACCACCACCATCCCATACTCACAACACCAGGAGGACATGGAGACCTTCGTGGCAGAAGCAACTCGGGAATCCATCACCCAATCAGATTGGGAGGCCCATGCCGAATGGGCCACTCAATCTGAGGATCCGATGGGAGATTTGATCTCACCCAATTGCTGCACCCAAGCCCCAGTCAAAACTGACTTGGGACCTATCCCAACCAAAAAAAAAAATTTTGCCCCACTCGACAGTGCACTGAACTTATCTGCACTGCAAAAAATTCGTCCGACGTCGGGAAAACAAAAAGCGAAGGCCAAAGCTAATGTGAGTCTTTCCGCAAAAATTAACAAAAACCTCAATAGCGTTGCTGCTAATACCCGTGCTGCTGTGAAAGCCCGTGGGGACCTGGAAGAGGCTGGTGGGCCCGGGGGCCCACCCAGTCATACCTAAGGTGTGATGGGGGAAACCTTCACTCTAGGGATGCTGAATATCACCGGACTCAAGGCCTCCCCGTCCCGGGCTAGGAAACTGAGTTTTTTACAAAACAATTTACCCGTGGATATCCTGGCCATCCAGGAAACCCACTGTCCACAAGGTTCCGAGGAAGCTTGGAAAACAATTCTCCTACCATCCCTATCCTTTTGGTCAAAGCACTGTGGGGTGCTAATTCAGAAAAACAATTTTTTCATCTATACATCTTCAGGAACATTCCTAAATGGCCAAGTGCTCGTTGTCACCTTCTCATGGGCCAATGTTGCACACATAATCGTCAACATTTATGCCCCAAACGGTGCATAAGAGCATCAGGAATTTTTCTCATTGGTCAAATCCCTCCCGCTACCCCCCTGATTCTTTCTTTATTGGTGACATGAACTGTTGTCTAACCTCACCAATGGACTGGTGGCCACCCTCACCCCACGCCCCACAGGGTCATGTAGAACTACGCGTTCTAAAAGCCACCCATGGGTTAATGGATGCACTGCCATGACATGCCCCACTGCTTGAAAACATGATGTGTCCCCACGTCCACAACGGCCAATTAAGGTCCATGACCCGCATCGACCTTATTCTAACACCAGCGAAATTCCAACCCCACATCTCCCACTTCAAAACAACGAAAATGGAATTCTCTGACCACTGACTGGTCTCGATAACATACCATTTACCCATCACAGTTGCAAAGGCCCCACATTGGTGCAAAATCTGCCCCCCAGAGCTCGCGTCACCAGGATTTTCCACGTGGGTGGAAGAGGCAACTTTGGCAAAATTGTTTGTTGCACCATTTTGTGCAGACCCCATTTCCACATGGGCAACTTTCAAAGAAGACACCATCCGCCACTATTGCCATCTCTCATCCAGATGCTCACGAGCCACATCTGCAGTTATATTGTGCACACTGGCAGAATTGGCCCACTTGGAGTCCAATATTCCAGCCTCAGGATATAGCCCTGCATGGGGCCAGAAGTGGGCGGAGGCAGCCACCCACCTCAATGCACTTGAAAGGCAACACAAACATTGGGTTTGTGTCCAATACAGGGCCACATGCATCACTAAAGGCAACAAGTGCACCGCATACTTCTTCAAAAAAAATTTTGCACCACACCAGAGCGTGGCCTGCACACAGGTGCGAAGATCAGATAATTCTATTGTGGACACACCGGCTTAAGTGGCAATCGAAATGCAAAGATATTACTCTGAGTTATACCGAGCCAAACCAATTCAGCTGGTTGAAATGGTGGAATTTCTCGACAGAGCTCATATCTGCACTATTTTCTGATACCCGGAAATAATGAATTTAATTACCCCAAACGAATTATGGACTACCATTCATGGTGCACCAAACCAAAAATGCCCAGGCCCAGATGGCATTCCAGTATGAGTTCTACAAAAAATATTTTAAATATATATCCCCATTGCTGCTAGCCTCACTCAACCAAAGCCTGTTGGAAATGCGCCTCCTACCAGGAGGACATGAGGCCTTTACAGTCACACTCTTCAAGAAAGGGGATAGGCTAGACTTAGCCAACTGGTGCCCCATTTCTCTAACAAACACAGACACCAAAATTTTAACAAAAATCATGTCTAACTGTTTAGGGACTGTAGCATCTGCCACCATCTCCCCAGAACAATTCAGTTTCATCCCCAGAAGGTCGATTTGGGATAACATGCACTCTGTGGTTAATGTGTGTCAGTCCACAGCCTCTGGGGCACTTGTATTCTTGGACCAACAAAAGGCCTATGATAGAGTAAACTGGGAATACCTTAGGGCCTGCCTCCAACAATTCCGCCTACCTCCCCACTTCATTAACTGGGTGATGCTGCTCACGGAATCTGCAACAAATGGCAGTGCGCGGCCCAGGTTTCCTAACGGAAGTAGTCCGTCCTCAAAGGGGCCTGCGACAAGGGGACCCCCTGAGCCCACTCTTATACAACTTCAGCCTTGACCCACTACTGCGAAATGTGAATGCCCAACTCACTGGGGTCCATGTGCCAGGCCAAACCCCAGTCAAGATGATGGCATTTGCAGATGATTGCGTGGTGGGGGTGTCTAATAACAAAGATGCACGCGCGCTTGAAGCCCTCATCCAGGAATATTCCCGGGTAAGCAACGCGGCACTGAACGCCTCCAAAACCGAAATCATCCTCCTTGGTCAGTTTCAGAACTGCTGGGCCCCAGCAAGTAGTTCCCAACCCGGCCCATCTGCTCGCCCACGTCCACGCCTTACTAACTCAAAACACACCGCTCCACTGGTGCTCCCCTTTGTGCCACGACCTACCATAGGACTGGTACGCCATCTGGGCATGTGGTTGGAGGCAGGTGGATATGCGTCAGCAGTAATGGAGTGCCATATACTGGACAACGTGATGAAGCAAATCGCCTCTCTCAGAGCCCACCCTACTACTCTCACTGGCAGGGTTGTTCTTGCCAACTCTATGCTCCTATCCAAAGTCTGGTTTGGAGCCCACGCCATCCCCTTCTCCCCAAGCTTCTTCAAATCCCTGTATGCTTTGCTACAAGGTTGGCTTTGGTCAGGCCGCCCTCCACCAGTACAGCTAGAGGTCATGTTTGGCCCTCATCATCATGGTGGCATGGGCCTACTTGACTTCAAAGCCCATGCCGCCAAGATCCTGGGCACCTGGATTGCGGCCGTCACTGCTCCTACACTCCCATCCCAACCCTGGTCCCACGCGGCCCGCTCCAACTTCTCCCAAGCCTTGGGCCTCAACAATCCATCAAACCCCCACTCCCTGATGAAATACCTCGCATCACACACATCAGCCACAGGTCCTCACGGGACCAAAACCCACTACAAATGAATCCTACTCTCCATGCGAAGCGCAGAGTGGAGAATTCGTATTAGTGGACATACAACCCAAAGAGGCCGCCCCTCTCCTCAGTTCACACAAGAGGTACAGGGGCTACCCATCCATGATGGCGTGATCCCCACTGACCCCAAGTCCTATCCAGGGTGGACTACCTGGACATGATGGACATCCCTTATTCCACTGAGACCCAAAAGACTATCTGGAAATACGCACACCATCCTCTGTTGCAGCCTCAAGTCCGTTCCCATGCGTGGCGCTGCCTGAGGCGGGTGTATCGTACAGCTGAGCGCTCTAATGCTTTACACTCATCCTGTGTCGTGTGTGGCCAGTATGGAACGCTGTTTCACCGCCTGGAGAAGTGCCCCACCTCTAAAGTAATATGGCGCGAAGTCCAACGTCTGCTAGGCCAGGATCAAACACATCCCTTCAGTCTGTCAAGAGATATGTTTGCTTCATCAATGGCCTCCCCCCTCCCACCCTCCCTCCGTGCTCTGGTGGTTGCAATCGCCATGTGGACTATCCACACGATTGTCTTGGATGCCATCGCTGGATCCATCCCCACCCTTCCTGAAGCTGTCCACAGATTCCAGTCTCATTTAGTGGATCACTTTCAAGCGTAGATGTTTGGATATCTCCCACCGCGTCATCGACAGCTGGTCTCCTCCTGGTTCCCAGTCTGGTTCATCAAATCAGACCCCTTCCTCCATATGTGCTCAATAGTGGCTACGTCCCCTACACACGTTCCCTCCCCCTTCCCATAAGGGGCGTTCCCGCTGGCAACAAGAGATAGCATCGCTTCTCTGGGGTGCCTCCCCTGGTACTAAGTTTTGTCTCTTCTGAGTCATATTCGGAAGTGTCCATCCCATGGTCGGCCTTCCCCACAATAAATTTAAAATTTAAAATTTATGTACAGTGAGGATTTGGTGTATCTCCTCAGGTGGGGTACACCTAGCACTAAAAAAAAAGATGTATTAAGAGAAGCCTTTCTTTTATGCTCAATTGTTCAGCTTACCTGCTAATACCTAGAAATATCAATTGGGTTATAATTCTTGCTTAACTTTAAGCTGCGTTCTGCCATTGAGTCATTTAAATATATCAAGCCAATATTTGATATAGTTTGTGGCTGAGAGGTATGGGTAAATCATCTCCTTTCTGCAGTTTGTATTATGCTATAGTAATTTGTGGCCCAAATTGGGTACAAAGAACTCCAATGTTTGATATAAATTTATTAAATGATCTATGCAAATCAAGTATACTACCGGTAGGTGTAATGGGCAGGTTTGCGCCAATATGCAACAAACAAATTGGGTAGTAAGAGCCATGTTACTGACCATACTAGGTACAGGCCCGCAGAGGCCCATCCCTGAACCTGACTGCCATGTCTCGTTGTTGCCACATATTTTCAAACCACTGTTCCCATGACGCTGCACATTAACAGTAGAGTCTGGGACCAGGAAAGGGCTGAGAACGACGCCAACGCCACACTGAGCTTAATGGTTGAGCTCAATACTTTGATCTGATCTGCTTATTTTACTAAATAAAATTAATATTATCCAAGCTGGCAACTATTCTTTATTTCAAATTCCAATTTTTCTCATAGAAGATGCAACTGCCCCTCAGGGCTGCCACATCTTCCCTTAAATAGTGCACAGAGAACATAAAATAAGCTTTCTTTTTTGATTATACTTTTCTGAGTCCTGACCACCACATCATTAGCGCAGATTTGCCATCCCACCAGATCACCATTAAAGCCTCACATAAACTTATCATCATTCCGTGGATGTGATTTGGGCTCAGGATGGCGATTTCACCTAGATCTGAACTTACTGATATTGATGCCCGTTGAATCAGGGCCACATTTAGATCAAACTCCACCTGATCCAAGCTAATGTATGGATCAGGTGCCTCCTGATCTATTACACCACCCCGTGTGAAGACCAGAACTCCCAGACCTTCTCTGGGCATCGTGAACAGTCCTCCATCATTTGCCATGTTGCCTTCTCCACTGGGTAGCCGTTCCACTTCACCAGCAGCTGCTGCTGGCCTCTCACCCACTTGGCATCTAGTATCTGTTCCACCTCATATTCTGGCATCTCCCCTCTCTAGGATTCTGCGGATTGGGACACTCTGGCCCTCACCCCCAAAAGCTTGTAGCTGGGAAGCATGGATCACTAGATGGGCTCTGGAACCTACTGGAAAACTCAACTCAAAGGTCTTTAATCAATGGCTTGAACAATCTGGTATGGGCCCAAAAACTTTGGACCCAGCTTATGACTCTTGACCAGGACAGCATAGTTCTTGGCCGCCACCAATACCCAGTCCCCAGGCAACAAACTCTGGATCTGGCGCCCTTTGACAATCTGCCTGTCGCTTCTGCCAAGATATCGCCTGCTCCAAGTTCCCCCATAGATTCTTCTGGACATCTAACATGGTATGTAACATCTCATCCGCCCCCTGACATATGCCACCCACAGATCCCCCAGTTTGATCTAGGGTGAGCCCATGATTTGCAAAAAAATGGCGACATTCCTGTTGAAGATTGAGAGTGGTTGTTGTAAGCAAACTGGGCCATCTGGACCCACAAAACCCAGTCATCCTGATGATCAGACACATAACATCAAAGATACTGTTCGAGTATCTGGTTCACCCTCTTTATTTGTCCATCATATTGAGGATGGTATGCCGAGGACTGATCTGGCCTGATCTCCAAGCTTCCCAGTAGACTTGACCAAAATTTTTAAAATGAATTGTGGGCCCCAGTCCAAAATGATCTCCTTGGGTAATCCATGTCAAGAGAACACCTCATTGATGAAAATTCTTGCTGCATCCTTCACTGAAAAACTCCCAGTACATGGGAAGAACTCAGCATATTTGGTAAGTCTATCTATAACCACCATAACCGCGTCCTTCCTCTGCACCTTTGGAAGTCCCACTATGAAATCATACTGATTGAACTCCAAGGGACTTGCAGTATCCGCAGTGGATTCAACTTACCCAATGGTGGTTTTCTTGATGGCTTTGACTTTGCACATACCAAACACTCCTGCACGTACTTTTGGACATCCTTACAAATGCCTGGACATGAATACTCCCGCTGTATCAATTCCATCATCTTCCCTACTCCCAGGTGACCCACCAGCAGATGGTCATGAGAATCCCAGATTACCTCCCATCACAATGATGGGTTAGATACCCATACACGTGACTTGTGGTATAATACCCTAACCCTCTTCATGAAATCATCACGGTACCAGTGTGGCTGACCCTCTGTCATCTCAGATCTCAGCCTTTGGGCAAATTCTGCGCTCCTCTGCTTCTGGAGCACTTCCTCCCCCAACACACTCCCCCTATCTTCAATCATTGCAAATTTGTCCGGATGGAACATTGTCACAGTGTATTCTCCTCCAATTCCTCCTTTTCATATGTGAAAGCCCCATCTCAACTCAACCAATCCACCAGGACATTTGAAGCCCCAGGCCTGTACTCCACCCGGAAATCATAGTGGACTGGCTCCACATGCCATCTGGCCTATCGCTGGTTCACCTTTCTGGGTTCACAATAGTACTCCAGGGCTTTGTGATCCATCCAGATAACAAAAGGGTGCCATGCGTAGAGCAGGTGATGTTTCCATTCACACAAGGCTGCCATCACCACCAACAACTCCTTATCATATATTAGATAGTTCATTTCTGCGAGGAGCAACTTATGGCTGAGGTAACATATGGGATGCTCCAACCTGTCTTCCTCTTCCTGAAGCAATACTGCTCCCACAGCATAATTCAAAGCATCTGTCTCAACCATGAAAGATTTTCCAGGATCTGGATGGGCCAAAACAGGTGCAGTAAGTAACTTACCCTTCAGTAATTCAAAGGCTCATGTCTCTTCCTTTCCGCATATGAACAGAACATCTTGGGTCAAGCACGTGAGCGGTAAGGCCATCTGGGAAAGATATTTCACAAACTGACCAAGGAAGTTGAATGTTCCTAAAAACCTTCACACCCCTGTCTGATCCATGGGGGCTTTCCATTCCCGCACCACCCAGAGCTTATCTGTAAACACCCCCAATCCATTCCAGAACACCATGTTGCTGAGGAACGTTACTGAGCTTTGGTTGAACTCTCACTTGGAAGGCTTTAACCTTAAACCTACTCAGCCAATCGCCCCCAAAACTTCCCGGACATCTCATACATGCTCCTCCTTGGACTATGAGAATACTAGAATATCATCCATATAAGCAGCACAGCATCAACCAATAATCCATTCAAGGAAATGGTTGATCATCCAGTGACCATCATAAGAATGTCCTCCAATAGGGGCATTAATACAGATCCAGCTCCGTGACCATGTTTAAATTCTGGAAATCCACACATGGGCGTAAATTGCCACTCGCTTTTGGTACCAACAATACAGGAGACACCACCGGTGACATGGAAGGCTCAATCAACCCTTTGTTCAACATTGACTCCACATGGTTCTTCAATTCTTCTCTGGCCCATTCATTGAGAGCATAGACCGGGCATCCCCTGGGAAGCTCTGACCCCTCCTTGAACCAAAACAAAAATGCAAAAGAGCCCATAGGGGAAAAAGGCGAACTACCAATGGAACCAATTACCTCAACAAAGTCACTGTATTTGGGTGATAGCTCTACCCCCTGCATCTCCCCTAAGCTCCTGCATCCACTTGGAACGTTGCCCCCACCTCCATTTTCTGTGTCATCTGAGGTCCAATCTGTGACAACAAGGTAATTATCTTATATCATAAATCAATCTGTGTCTAGAAGCGATGCCACCATTGCATCCCCAGCACCACAGGGTGGGCTAGATTCTGGATCACACAGAAATCTTCCTTTAACCAAAAGGGGGTTCTGCCAAATGACAATCAAGGGCTCCAGAACCCACGACAGGGCTCTTCTTGACACATCAGCGAACACCACCTCAGGACCTTTATCATCTCCAACTTCAACTGTTCTAACAAAGCAAACTCCACATAATTTTTCTCAGCCCCTGTATCCACCAGGGCCAGCACCTTCTCTGTCTGACCATGTGAGTATAGCTCCATGGGAATAAATAACCTAGGGTAAAGCAAAGAAGAAGGTTTAATGTTAGAAGCATTCTCAGAATTTAAATTTGCAGGTAAGGTAGGTCAGGGACTATGGCTTTGCCCAGGTCCCTGGCCTGTTCTCCCTGACTCCTCACTGCTCCCCTGGCGGGCTCCTCCATGGATATTCCTGAAGTTCCGAGGAGAACCCTGCTAACCTCCTCATCCTCTATTGGCTACAACGGGCAACTGGACCCTTCCTGGGGACATCAAATCCTCCTGTCAGTTATGTGCTAACACTAATTGTTTCTCCACTTGCACTGCCAACGCAATTTCCTCCACCAACAACCCTGCACTTTAGCAGCCGCCATAGCAGCCAACATATCTGCTTGCAGCCCTTGTTTGAACATTTGCGATGATTGTGAATCCAAGACTCTTGCTGCCTTTGCCAATGGGCAGAAAATCCACCCATAATCTTCCACCGATCCTCAGCCCTAGGATACCATCAACAAAGCTGACTACACCTCATCCTGCACCTCATCTGGACAGGCCGCCCAGTCAATCCAGTCTACACACTCATCCATAGATCCGGGGAGATGACCTTGCTCTTCAACCAACTCTTACATCCACCTGGAAAGTTCTGGGGGTAGTGCTTCCACAATTTGCGCGATTTGCAATGAGAAAGGGGTCTCCCCACCTGTTGCTTGAGCCAACCACACCTGAAAATGAATCTGTAACACCACCTAGTGGATCTTCTCCAAAGCTTCCATGGGAAAAGCACCCCGACTTTTTGGGATTTTGGTCCTCCCTGGCATTCCTCCATCCTAATGGGTCTCAATCCACACACTCAAATCACTTCTTTTATTACAAACGTGAGCGAAAAGCTCACCATCACCACTATTAACACATGATGGTACCATTACTCCCCTTATGGGACCACCACCTCTTCTTGGGGGCCCCACAAAACTGACAAAAAAGTATTAGAGTTGTGTTTAATGTAACGGGTGGGTTCACACTAATATGCAACAAACAAATTGGGCAGTAAGAGCCATGTTACTGACCATACTAGGTACAGGCCTGCAGAGGCCCATCCCTGAACCTGAACGCCATGTCTTGTCATTGCCACATATTCTCAAACCACTGTTCCCATGACGCTGCACATTAACAGCAGAGTCTGGGACCAGGAAAGGGCTGAGAATGACGCCAACGCCACACTGAGCTCACTGGTTGAGCCCATAACTTTGATCTGATCCACTTATTTTACTAAATAAAATTATTATCCGAGCTAGCAAGTATTCTTTATTTCAAATTTTGTTTTTCCTCATAGAAGATGCAACTGCCCTTCAAGGCTGTCATGTCTTCCTCTAAATAGTGCACTGTGAATATAAAATAAGCTTTCTTTTTTGATTAGACTTTTCTCTTCTTTTACCACTCAAAGTCACTTTTAAGAGATTTTAAATATAAGATTTATTTATCCACAGCTGTCTTCCCAAGCCTATTCTTTGATGTCCTCGGCTCTGCCGCCTGCCACCCCAGTGTGGGGCAGCAGTGCACCCCCACCTAGCGTTTTCTGCCCCACGGGCAAGCGCATTTGGATGGGCTCAAACAGCCCACCCACTGCTTCCAGCCATTTTGTCCCCCCACGGGACTTAGCGCTCCACCTGGCGCGCGTCCACCCTTCTCACCCCCATCCTCTCGCCCTCCCTCGCTCCACCATTTGTCATTGCCTCAGATTGGACTATGGGCATTTGTTCCCATATGCTAATAAGGCAATTATTGACCTAGCCACTGCGGCCTTTGCACCAGCTGGCTTTATAGACTTCTGCCCTTTTAAGGGCTACTTTGACGTCAGGTTCCGTTCTGAGGAAAACGCTGAAGCGGCAGCACAAACTCCTCTAATTTATAAAAATACCCCCATTCCCACAACCCATACTCGCCTCCCTTCAGACACCACCCTGGTGGTATCCTTCGCAAATCTCCCATCCCACCTTCCACCCCAGTTTTTGTATGACCAGTTGGTCATGGGGCTTATGGCTTATGGCACTCACCCCAACCTCATCTTTGCTGTTCCATCTGGTGCGGAGCGCCTTGCTGCTCCTCATGCAACAGCCACCATCATCCCACACAACCCTGCCATAGCCCAACAGATCCCACCCCGCGCTAGTGTGGTTGCAGCGCCTGATCATTTCTTTTGGGCTCAGGTCAATAATGGTAGGCAGATTTATTCCCTCTGCTTTGGCCTTGACCATGCAAAAAGCATGCCCTCAGGCCACTTCCGCTGCTGCAGCTTTTGAGCCCCCTCTGGGGGTTCAGTATGGGGCGCTTTGCTGCCCCCTCCCACCCTCCAATCTCGTTCAGTGGGCCTGCATGGAAAATCAGTCCCCCCCAAAAAAACCTCCAGCCTCACTTTCCCACCTAAATCCACCCCAGCCAATCAGAGCAATGCTTGGACCACCATTGGCACCCAAGCAGCCGCCCATTCGCCCAATCCCACCCACCCAAATTTGAACGCCACTATTCCAGTGAACCAAAATCCATGGGATTTATTGGCTGAGGTTGATGAATCAGGTAATGTCCTCATTAGTAAGCATACAGGTCAACCTCTCTGCCAATTCAATTATGGTCAGGAGGAATTTTTCCTTCCTGACTTTAATGAAACCCCTACCCCTCACCATTTCGCTCCTCTACCCAATACAGCCCCCTTCCAAAGTGACCACCAGCTCGCCTTAGCTGCGGTGGCCTCTCCTCAGTGCCTGAAACTATGCACCGCGGTGGCCCAGTCAGTGGCTCAGTTCCAGCATGGCCTGCCCACCCTCTTCTTCCCCCCGACTTCCCTGAATCCATTTGCAGTGACATCTTAAAACTATTTGATGATGCTGAAGTTGCTGTTATGAATGCCACAACGCTTGCTTCATTCAACCCTCAGCCAAAATCACCCGCCACAGTGTCTCCCCTTTCACCCAACTTCCCAAAGCCCACAAAGAAGCTGAAATTCTCCTCACAGCTTTTGTTAAATCACTTTTCCATCATCATCTTGATGAGGAAGTGGAAAACTCTTACTACGCTGACCTCCACCCCCACTGTGTGGATGCCCTAACGCCCTGGCTATATGCTCTGGTCTGGTACTGTAACCAACATCCCATGATCGGGGCAGGTCTTTCTGAAAACCAACCCCCTGACCCCTCCTCACCCTCTGCCATGGTGGGTTAGCAGTTTCTGCTTCCCACCTGGCTAGTAGTTTTGTTTTGTCATTTTGAGTGTGGTGATTTGGTACTGTTCATCCCCTGGTTGGTGTACCTCAAATAAACTAAATTAAATTGATTAGACTTTTCTGAGTCCTGACCACCACATCATTAGCGCAGATTTGCCATCTTACCAGATCACCATCCAAACCTCATGTAAACACGTTGTCATTCTGTGGATGTGATTTGGGCTCAGGATGGAGATTTCACCCAGTTCCAAACTTACCAAGTTCGATGCCCATTGAATAAGGGCCATATTCATATTGAACTCCACCCAATCCAAGCCAATGTATGGATCAGGTGCCTCCTGATCTGTTACAGTAGGTGTTCTAGTTCATACTAACTTTATAAAAACTTCTTTCAGCGTTATGCATTGGGGTGGTTAATTAAGATGTTCTGGTTGCCTCATTGTATTTTTAGGCATGTCTGAATCAAGGTAATCTGTGAAAGTTAAGAACAATTTGAATTTCTGAATTCTTCTAATTAAAATGGTGTTTGATATTTTGTCATATGTTAACAATACCAAAGACAGAATACTTATACTTAATCTAAAAGTCAAACCTGTCCAGATTATACATACTACCTTGGATTGGGAGCATGTCCTAAGGATAGTGCCAGTATTTTGATCATCCCAAAATGGCTTGATTTTGCTAACTAATTGCAAAGTTGTTATGTTAACTTTACCTCTACCACCATTATTTTTTGAGCAACAAGTTTAAAATCTACCATGCGCATGCTTCATTTTCCAGGTGTATTAGGTAAGAAAAAGCAAAAAAAAAGCTAGCCCCAGGGCATTTGGTGGACCAAGTGTTAATCATAATACTTGAACTCAGCGTAACTTGTTAAACTTTACTTAACATTCATACAACTTTAATAATATGCAAACGGAAATGTAAGGCTTGAAAAGGCTGCTTAAGAAAAAACCATAATTTAATGGGTTAAGTCTACCTGGTAGAAGTAAGGTGGCATGGCTAAGAGTGGATTAAATTCAGTTTAAAGACCTCTAAACTCAACACCAAAAGTTAACTCAAAATAAATATAAACAGTTAAACTATATAAAAATAACCAATGCCATAACTAAAACTCATATAATTTTAAAAAATAAAAGGATTTAGTAGTATAGTATGTTTATATTATTGATTTGAGGTAGGTTGACTTGGAACAAAACTGCACCAATAATGGGGAAATTAAATTAAAATGGGAAAGGATAAATACCAAGAATATAATGAGTATATTTTCTAGAAAAGATAATTGAGAATTAACTAAAATTGAGTTGTTCAATATAAAAAATAGCAAAGTAAATATAATATGAAAAGTAAATTTTATATAAATTTTAAAATGAGCAAAAGAAAAAAATAGGACCAAGCAATAGTTGACACCACTAGTACTTAAAAAAGGACCAAGTAATAGTTGAGCATCAACTTTCTCAATAGGTTGAGGCAATGGATACCGCTGGCCTCATAAACAAAGAAAACCCACAATTATACCTCCTTATGCCCCATGTCACTGATGCTCCCACCCCAATGCTGTCTGCTATGGTCTGCCAGCTAAAACGGGCGCTGGACAAAAGTTTCCCCAAAGCTTCTTCTCTGTCAGGCAAACAGCAAGATAGAATTAGACTGGCCTGCCAGTCTAGATGCTGGAGCATCCAAACGGCAAACCATAATGCCAAAGGCACTGCTGCTGGTATGACAGATATGAAGCTGAAAAGGAGTTTCGCCAATACCTGCCAGTGAGCCAAAATCTTGTACAGGCACATAATAAAATACCAGAAAATTACAGCCATTAACCCCGAAGGGTGTTTGAGTGTTATCAGAAAAGGCGTTTTATTTTCCAACATAAAAACTAAATTTTGGGAAAGGTTTTTTAATGGAAAATTAAGGAAGAAAAATCGACCAACAATTTCCTCAGTGCATTGCAACTGATTAAATAGTGGTTGATTGATGAGGAAACAAGCTAGGATCAGGTCCCTCAAGTTCACCTAACCAGCAAATATTTGGGAATGGGGGCAGATAAGTTTATTGGGGACTGACATTAAAGGATTTGGCGGCAGGCCAAGTCACTGTTAGGTCAACCTTGAATGCCCAAACCAATACTTGACTGCATTTCTGGTAGTTGGCGTGATGGCATTTAGCCTGATGATCAATGAGAATCCCCCAAAGCCACCCCACATAGGGGCAGTCCCAATTGGTTAGGAACGAGTTCAGGATGCCCAACCTGCCATGCCCAGTCACTAAGCCATTTGTTTGGTCAAAGATGTTGCATCAGCCACAACACCAAATTGCCAGAAGGGAGCTTTGAACTATTGTTAGTGGTGTCTGATGCTGCTACCTGCACATTGGGGATCATCCCCAACAATTTTGGGAGGGGTTAATTTTGACTAGTGCAGGGTTGGCCAAATCAAAACTGTTGGCAATTCTGGCCAATGAATTGATCTTTATTCCTTTTTGACTAAGTGGATTCCAATTGCCAGGCTCATTTCCACTCATTTTTGGACTGATCAACTTCATTTCAGAATTTTGGTGCAAATTTCCCCAATCAGATGTACAAGTTCAGGTGAGGTGAGTATGGGCACCAGGGGAGGGATTTGAAGAGGGAAAGCTGTTACCCAGCGCTCGTCTACCATGTGGGCGAGGTTGCCCTGGGTGACAAGGGGTACAGCCACCCTCTTTAGAGCCTAGTTATTTGAAAACGGGAAGAGGGACTGATCAACACACAGGGGACATTCCCCTGGACTTACATTACCCTTTCCTTTTTCCAAAGGAAGGGCTCCACCGCCTGGGAACTGCACGAGGGCCATAAATTTGTGCGCCTTGGGTAGTTTGATCACCATTACCATTGTGACTTTTTAGGGGGAATGGGGGGCGTTGGGGTGAGATTCATGAAATGCATTGACCAGTTCCATGCAGTTAGTGCAATCGTGAGCATTAACCTAATTGTTCTCATAAGCTGGATAACCTTTTCAAACCACAAAATACTAAACTGACCGCCAGGATTTGCGGGATGCTAAAATGTTTTCCATCTCAGCTTCTTTCATATCCTCTATCACAATTGGTTTGGGTTCAGCAGGGACGATCCCCTTGAATGGGGACAAAAGAGACATGTGGAAGATGGGATGCTGTTTCCAATGAGCAGGCAATTTCAACTGAAATGCACCATTGCCCAAGTCTTCCTCCACCAGGTGGGGACCTAAACGTTTGCTTGAAAACTTCTGGGAGGGTAACAGCATCTGCAGATGGTGAGTGTCCAACACAACGTGAGAGCCCACCATGATATCATGACCATTAAGCCGTTTATGATCTGCAAACCATTTATAATCAACAATAGCTTTTTGTGAGGTGCTCCCATACTAAGGACTGGTTAGACCGGATATGCTCAATGTGATTAGCAGCAGGAACCTCTGGGCATATACAGGGACTGACCAAAAAGGAGGGATTATACCCTAACGTTGCTTTATAGGGAGAAACCCCCGTTGAAGCGTGAGTACTGTTATTATAGGTGTGTTGGGTAAGAGGAAGGTCATTGTCATGTGAACCTGAAATAATAGTGGGGACCAACCCTAAAGACAAGGCTGGGCGCCAGGAGGCCCAGAAGGTAAAGCTGCAAGTCTTTCCTTACCTGAGGCACACCCTGGACCAACGCTGGGTTTGGGAAAAATATGCCCAGGTTGGGACTAGTGGTGTGCCAAACGCCCAGCCCCTGACGTCAAGCCAGGATTTAAAATGAACAACATACCAAATGAACGCGGACAGTTCAATTTGGTTTGTCAAGGAATGGTGTTTAAAAACCCGTTCCATTTTTGAAATAACGCGCTCAGGTCAAATCCAACTTCAATCAATCAAATGAGTTAAGTCAGTTTTGGCCTATTCAATCAACTCAGATGGCAGCGTTGCCCTATTAGTGAGTTGGTGCTTGGGCCCACTGCAGCATAACCCCCCATTTCCCCACTCAAGCTTAAATACATTTTTCCTGACCAACATTCCTTGTTGGTTGACTTCCCCAATAAACATTTTCCCATTTACTTTACTTTTAAAATATTTTATGATATTCTGAACACTCCTGTGCGCGAACCTCTTTGAGGAGGTCACACGCTCTGTTACCCTGCCATGGCAAGTACCATGCAGCTCTCCCCTTGTGCACCGTTTGTCCACCCAGGCTCCCTCCAACCTGGGTCGCTTAGCCCCATTTGATATGTGCACCGCATCGCCTCTATAGGGGTTATTATTATAAAATTCATAATCTTATGCCTGAGTTTTTATTGCTCCAGCACCCTCTGCTAGACTCTACCCACTTTGGCACTAACAGCTAGTTCTCTGGCGTTGGCCTGGTGCACCGCGCACTGCCACGCTGGGAACTGGAGAGTTATAGACACTCCTTACAGTCATCAGCCCAAGTGTCCTGGGCAGCTGAAGCGTAACAGCGCAAATATTGTTCCAAAATTTGGTTAACCCACTCAGTTTGTCCGTTGGACTGGGGTGGTAAGTGGTGGAACCATGGGGGGTAATTTTTAGGATGGATAAAAGCTCATTCCAAAATTGCGCTGTAAATTGGGGTCCATAGTCACTAATGATCTCCTGTGGGAGGCCAAACATCGAGAACACATGGCAAATGAAGAGCTGAGCAGTCTCTTCAGACGTGATCACAGAAGTACAGGGAATAAAAAGGTATAATTTAGTGAAACGATCAACCACCACCATCACTGCTGTGAACCCATTAGAACAGGGGAGTTTGACAATAAAGTCCACAGACACTGAAGTACATGGACCCTCCGCCTGTTGTAATGGGTGCAGGAGACCCTTTCTTCCTGAGTGGTCTGACTTTGCCTGAGCACAATTAACGCAATTGGCAATCCAAGCCAGAACTTCCTTAGTTAAGCGCGCACAGTTATAGGTTCACTTTATCAACTCAATGCATTTTTTGTTGCCTGGATGTCCAATTGTGGGAGGGTCATGATGTACATGAAAAACCTTATCTCATAAAAGAGGGGGAACCCAAATTTTATGACCTAAAATAGATGATTCCCTCCACCAAGGAGTACAGAGAGTGTTTATGATTTTGAAGGGCCAATTGCTCAAATAACTCCACCCCTTTGGGGCAGGCTATTTGGCCGGCTAAGACCTGAGCAACAAGCGGGGCATTAGAAGCCAGGGCGGTGGAAAAGATAATGGGGGAAGCAGTCAATAAGATTTGAGTGGCAGGAATCATGGTAAAGAGATCCACTTCCTCTGGGTCTGAGGGGCAGAGGGCGGGGCTGCAGCTGAGAAAATCAGGAAGTACGTTGCTTGCACCTTTTATGAATTCATATTTAAAATTGAAACTAGAAAGTCCCAATAGGTTTGTGCTTGCCAATGCACCAATTTTTGGGGTTTACGGAAATATAAGAGAACTTGGTGATCCATGTGAACAAATAACTCATGTTGAGCACCCTGCAACAGGTACCTCCAATGAGTTAATGCCCATGCTATAGCTGCCAACTCCTTATCATAGATGGCCCATGATTTCTCCATAGAGGTAAACTTTCAGGAAAAATAAGTGACTGGATTTTCAAGCCATCGTGCTCTTGGAGCAACACTGCCCCCACTGCCACCAAGGAGGCATTGAACGCAACAATATATGGCTTGGCAGGATCCATGTGTTTCAAGACAGGAGGGGATAAAAACACCTCCTTGATTGATTCAAACACCTGCTGGCATTTGGGCGTCCAGTGGAATGGTATGTTCTTGCCTGTGAGGGGGTTTGGGGCAGCTAGCTGGGAAAGAGCCAGGCAAAAATTTTTAAGAAAACAATGGTACCCAAGAAACTCTGTAGTTGTTTCTGGGTAGTTGGAGTTGCCCATTCATGGATAGCATACAACTTGTTGGGAGGAATTGTGTAACCATCTTTGAGGATGAGTAACTAAGAAAGGTAACTTCCTCCTTATAGAACTCACATAGGTAAGGCCTAACAAACAAGCCTGCCTTATACAAGGCAGCCACGACTGCTTCCAAGTCAATAGCATGTTGTTTGTGAGTTGGAGAGTGAACCAGGATGTCATCAATATAAGCAACCGCACAAGTAAACTGGAGGTCACCCAGTACACTGTCGATCATACATTAAAATGTAGTGGGATCATTCTTCAGTCTGAAGGGCATTACACGGAATTGGAAAATTCCTTGCTTCATCTGGATCGCTGTTAACCATTCTTGTCCTTTCATTACCTGAATCTGGTTAAAGGTGTTGACGAGATCCAGCTTGGAGAACACCCAAGATTTGACAATTGCTTGGCTTATCATCTGCTCTAAAGGCAGGGGGTAGGGATCGTGAACTGTGACTTTGTTTAAGTGTCTGTAATCCACGCAGGGATGTAGGGAACCATCAGATTTTCTAGAAAAAATGATGGGAGACATGACTGGCGAGGTCTTGTTAAACAACCACCCTTTTTTCAGCATATTGTCCAACCAAGTGTTGAGTGCAACCTCCTCCTCTGCTGTGTGGGGATACAATGGGCAGTTGATATTCACCAACTGTACCATCATACGGAATCCACAGTCAGATTTGGTGTGAGGGGGAGATGGTCTGCCTTCTTGGAATCAAAAATACTCTGGTAGTGCATCAATTCTTCAGGAAAATTGGACAGAAGGTCCAAAGGCTAAACAATGGAGGTTATGGAGCTATGACCTTGGGCTTTCTTGAGAGTGTTAACTAAAGGAAATTCTCCCTCAGTATGATTATTGACAAAAGACAATATATTTGACTCTAGATAAATCTTAACATGTTGCCAACGCCACTATCCAACATCTAAGATAAATAAGGAACATCAAGTTCAGCATTGCTGAGAACCAATAGCAGAAGCTGAACTGGTGTATTGAGAACGTAACTGGTCAGTGAACTAGGTATGAGGTTTGAGAGGCTGATGATGCAACCATCACCAATGGGCCTGCATCCAGGTCAAGTTCCAATTGGTGAGCCAGTTCAACAAACATAAAATTATCTATGGCTCTGGTATCCACCAAGGCCTCAAAGGAGACATGGTGGGACCAACATTAATCTTCATGGATAATAAGATGTAAGTGAAGTTCTCTTTATTGGTAGTGGTGGATGAATCCAGTGATACCAAAGAGATGGTAGTGGGGCCAGGGGAAACCGCTAGGCCCATAGGGGGAGTAAGCTTGTTGCAAGTCATATTGTCAGATCCTACTGACATGGGCACAATAGCCGCAGCAACTATGGGGTGTGGATTTAACATTTTGAGTGGAATTTTGCTATTATGAACAGGGAAAATTTTATCATAACCTGATTTAGCTGAAAAGAAGGGGCCATTGCTATGCCAATATCAACGAGAAAGGGGGAAATAGTTGGGAATACTGGTTAGTCAATTATGTCAGGCAAACAGCAAGATAGAATTAGACTGGCCTGCCAGTCTAGATGCTGGAGCATCCAAACGGCAAACCAGAATGCCAAAGGCACTGCTTCTGGTATGACATATATGAAGCTGGAAAGGAGTTTCACCAATACCTGATGGTCAGCCAGAATCTTATACAGGCAAATAATAAAATACCAGATGAATACAGCAATTAACCCTGAGGGATATATGAGTGTCAGCGGAAAAGGCAGTTTATTTTCCAACTTAAAAAACTAAATTTTGGGAAAGGTTTTTTAATGGAAAATTAAGGAAGAAAATTGACCAACAATTTCCTCAGTGAAATACAACTGATTAAATAGTGGGTGATTGATGAGGAAACAAGCCAGGATCAGGTCCCTCAAGTTCACCTAACCAGCAAATATTTGGGAATGGGGGCAGATAAGTGTATTGGGGACAGACATTGAAGGATTAGTGGCAGGCCAAGTTGCTGTTGGTTTGACCTCAAACGCCCAAACCAATACTTGACTGCATTTCTGGTAGTTGGCGCGATGGCATTTAGCCTGATGATCAATGAGAATCCCCCAAAGCCACCCCACATAGGGGCAGTCCCAATTGGTTAGGAACGAGTTCAGGATGCCCAACCTGCCATGCCCAGTCACTAAGCCATTTGTTTGGTCAAAGATGTTGCATCAGCCACAACACCAAATTGCCAGAAGGGAGCTTTGAACTATTGTTAGTGGTGTCTGATGCTGCTACCTGCACATTGGGGATCATCCCCAACAATTTTGGGAGGGGGTTAATTTTAACTAGTGCAGGGTTGGCCAAATCAAAACTGTTGGCAATTCTGGCCAATGAATTGATCTTTATTCCTTTTTGACTAAGTGGATTCCAATTGTCAGGCTCATTTCCACTCATTTTTGGACTGATCAACTTCATTTCAGAATTTTGGTGCAAATTTCCCCAATCAGATGTACAAGTTCAGGTGAGGTGAGTGTGGGCACCAGTGGAGGGATTTGAAGAGGGAAAGCTGTTACCCAGCGCTCATCTACCATGTGGGTGAGGTTGTCCTGGGTGACAAGGGGTACAGCCACCCTCTTTGGAGCCTTTTTACTTGGGAATGGGAAGCAGGACTGATCAACACACAGGGGAAATTCCCTAGACTTACATTCTCCTTCTGATATAGCTTCTTATGTTGTTAGCTGAAATGCCATATTAGAAATTTTTTATTTATTTCTAATGATCCCTTTGTCTGGCCTATTTGTAAATAAAGATGCGTGGCAGCTCCCCCTTTAAGTTGGTCACCATTAGTGCTAAAAAAAGGACCAAGCAATAGTAATTTAAAGGAAAATGTAATAAAATGCTACATAAGTAATCAATATATAAAATAGCATATATTTGTTGAGTATTGTTATAATATTGACTTGACTCAAATAAAAAAATGAGGGAAAGCACAAAGGTGATAGTGGTTATAATCATTCTGAGTTGGATATGGTTTGGAAACCAAATTGAATTATAAGGTCTTTACATATATAAGCATCATAAGATTAATCATATATGATAAGAAAATATAATCCATAAACCTTGATGATTATACCACAACCCCACAAGACTTAACTGCTTTGCCAAAACTTTTATAAGTAATTTAAAAATTTAATATAATTAATTGTGGGAGCTTAAGAAAAAAGAAGTGAATAAAATGTTTATTTGAGGTAGGCTGATTTGGGATGATACTGTACTGATTAATAGGTAAATAGGGAAATTGAAACAAAGGGGAAGGAGAATATATCATAACCCTAAAGTTGAGGCTCTATCTAAATTAAGGTGAAGTCCAACATAGCCCCCTCCTCCAAGCCTCAACTGAGGGTGACAATAATTTTTCCAG
Organism: Massospora cicadina; assembly: GCA_022478985.1. NCBI lineage: Eukaryota > Fungi > Entomophthoromycota > Entomophthoromycetes > Entomophthorales > Entomophthoraceae > Massospora > Massospora cicadina. The sequence continues at coordinate 81,319 of JAKSZP010010704.1, forward strand.
GGGCAACTAGTTTTGTTAGGGTCTGAAAAACCAGAGTTGGGCTGGATATGATAACCCTAGGTAGTCAGGCTAGGTGTAGGCCAGGTGAAAAAGAGTTGGGATTCAGTCTCATAATCTGTAGGCAGTTGGTAGTAAGACAGTATTTTGTTTACCTGGAGAAACTTAATTTTGAAGGGGTGGGGATTCCAAGGTTTAGTTATTTCAAGTTTAACTGCTTTTATAATTTAATGCTGAATAAAAGCAACATCAAACTTGGCCTGGTTTTCTTTTTGTTAGCCTTGAGGTTTGGATCAGGTGGCTTGGTTTTAATGGAAGCATTGATAAACAGGCCAAGCTGAGACTGGGTCTAGGTTGAGATAGGACTTGGAGCACTAGGGTGGTGGCACTGAATTTTAGATGGTTCAACAATGACGTATAATTCAATTCAGTTGAGAGTTTTGTGGCTGGATGATCAATAGAGTCTGGATTGAGTGACTTAATTAAATCCTTTGGTTCAGTTTTTAAATCAGGCGGTTTAGCTTTTGACTCAAGTTGGTGGAATAATTCATAAGTTAAACCTTTAGACTCTTGATTTAAACTGATTGGATATTTTAAATAGATTTGTTAGCCAATATTAGAAGCCAAATTCGCAAGTCTTTGAATTTAAACAGGTTGGCCATCAATTGGGGTAGTTCTAACATGGAATTTGGGAAGTGAGCCTTTAAATCAAATTGAAGGCAATAATTATTGGTTATAAGGTTGGAGTTTGGATTTAATTAATTTGAGAGCTTAAATCTTCAGTATCCAAGCATTCCTCATGCGGTGTTTCTTCATAGGTTAGGTTTAAATAGACAACCACAAATTCAGCCTGGTTTTGGGTTTTAACATTGAGATATATTGTTTGACTGGATTGGCAGGTAGGAAAAGGCAGGAGAAATGAGCACAGCCTGGCATAAATTTAATAATTATAATACCAAACAAAGCATGGAAAATGTTTTTATACTTTTAAATCAACTAGATCCATTATCTGTGCTTCACTAAGGTGTCTATAGAATTTCAGTCAATTCAAATTTATTAATTTGGATTATATATATATAACATTTTTACTTCAACTTCAATATTTTATATTTCAATTCCAATATTATACTTCAATTCCAATATTTGTATTTGATTTCAACATTTTGTATTTTGATTTCAATATTTTTGTAAGGAGAGTGCCTATAACTCTCCTGTTCCCAGTGTGGCAGTGTGCGGTGCACTAGGCCAATGCCAGGGAACTATCTGTTAGTGCCAATATGATTAGAGACCAGCGGAGGGTGCTGGCACAATAACCACTTAGGCATACAATTGCAAATTTTATAATAAAAAACCCTATAAGGGTGATGAGGTTCACATATAGAATGGGGCTAAGTGGCCCAGGTTGGAGGGATCCTGGGTGGACAAATGGTGCACAATGGGAGAGCTGCATGGTAGTTGCAATGGCAAGGGTAATGGAGCACAAGACCTCCTTGAAGAGGTTTATGCACAGGAGCATTCAGAATATTATAAAATTAAAAATAATGTAAACGGGGTAAAGGTTTATTTGGGAAGTCAACCAACAAGGACTGTTGGTTGGGGAAAACATATTTAAGCTTGGATGGGGAAATTGGGGTTATGCCGCAGTGGGCCCAAGCAGCAACTCACCAATAGGGTGACACTGCCATCTGAGTTGGTTGAATAGACCAAAACTGATTTCACTTGAGTAATTAACTGAAGTTGGATTTGACCTGAGTGCATTATTTTGTAGATGGAACAGGTTTCAAATCCATGTTTCTCAACTAACTGAACTGAAACATCCTCCTTTATTTTGTAGATAGTTCATTTTAATGCTTGGCCTGATGACAGGGGCTGGGCACTTGGCATTCCATTAGGACCAACCTGGGCATATTTTGCCCTTACCCAGCACTGGTCTAGGGTGTGCTTCAGGTCTGGGAGGCCCTGTAGCTTCACCTTTTGGTCCTCCAGGCGCCCAGCCTTATCTTTGGGGTTGATCCCCACTATTATGTCATATGTACATGACAATTTTGCAAATCAATTTCAATATTTTATATTTCAATTTCAACATTTCTTATTTTAATTTCAATGTTATACTTTAAATTCAATATTTCATATTTCAATTTCAATATTATACTTCAATTTCAATATTTTATACTTCAACTTCAATAGTTTATATTTGAAATTTAATATTTTATAATTCAATTTTGATATTTTTAGTTTTAGTGATTGCATCATATCTAAATCTAACTACAGACTCATTGCTTTCCTCAGCATCAGTATTTTCTTTTGGTAGATTATAATTTTGATATAAAGGATATATAAAATTTTTTAACTATGAAAAAAGTGAGCAATAATATGCTTGCACTATTTCAGCAGGAATAATAAAATAAAACTATCACCAAAAATTGTGTTGATTAAAATATAAAATCTTAGGGTGGTTAGCCTGGCAGGTAAAACTGCTTCCACCCTAGTGCAGGTTTCGAGTTCAAAACCTTTACTGGCTAGAAAAATTCTTGGTGTGGTATATTTGTCCCAATATCGACCCACCTCAAATATAAAAAATATAAGTCTTGAAGTTGAAGTATAAAATATTTAAATTGGTTTGAAAATGTTAAAATTGAAATACAAAATATTGAAATCAAAATGCACAATATTGAAATTGATTTGCAAGATGTTGAAATTAAAATGCAAAATCTTGAAGTTGAAGTATAAAATATTTAAATTGGTTTTTAAAATATTGAAATCAAAATGCATAATATTGAAATCGATTTGCAAAATATTGAAATCAAAATGCAAAATTTGAAATCGAAATTCAAAATGTTGAAATTGAAATGCAAAATGTTTTATTTTATTCGAGGTGGGCCGACCTAGGGATGATACTGCACCGATTAATGGGAAATCGAATGAATGGGAAGGAGGATAAAATCTGGTAAACCTCCATACGCAGCGTATGATAGGCCAGGAACTCCATGGACCGCCTTTGCTATTCGCTATCTCGATTCGGGGCATTGGTGCGCAACGCCAACACAGTCATGAAGTCCCCTACCCAAGTTCCTGTACCGGAATCGAACTCGGGGAGGCAGCGGTAGAGGTCCCTATTCTACCACTGGGTTATCCTCCCCTTGAAGTGCAAGATGTTGAAATCGAAATTCAAAATGTTGAAATTGAAATGCAAAATGTTGAAATTGAAATGCAAAATATCGAAAACGATTTGCAAAATATTGAAATCGAAATGCAAAATGTTGAAATCGAAGTAAAAATGGTATAGTTAAGCAATAACTACGCTGCCAAATCTAATTGCTTAATTGAATTAACCAAAAACCACCAACCACTCAGCCAAAACTAACTGAACTTATCAAATCAACCAATAACTAATCACCCGAAAACCTAAACTGTATCCTATCGAATTGACCAAAAAACCATCAACCACTCGGCCAAATAAAATATTCTTACCAAATCAATCAGATAACACCAAACTGCTCCTGAAACTTCTATCTATATTTAAAATCATTGTGCTTGTGACACGTCTTCCAAACTACCAAATCAACTTCAACTTAACTTTCTAAAAGTATTTTATTAATTAGGGGAACCAAATTGGGCAGGTTTTTTGGGATTATAAAACTATCAAGATTCCCTTGCTATGGTGTTTAAACTTTATCAGAAATCCATATTGATAAACCACCAAACTGTTGGGTTGGGACCATCTAGTACTAAAAAAAAGATAAACCACCAAACTGCTTAACTAAAACCATTGAACATACTAAATCAACTAATCACACCAACCACCTCGCAAAACTGAACTTAAAGTTGAAACAACCAAAGCCACCAACCACTTACCAAAACCAATTAACTTATCGAATCAACCAATCACTAACTGCTTTATTAAAACCGTTAAGTTTATTATTCAACCCAAAATCACCAACCGCTCGCCAAAACCATTTAAACTAACGGATCAACCGAATATCAAACTTTCCACCCATAACAATATACCGATTTCCAATAAAAACATATAAAATTTCCACTTCTTACATAAAAAACTTTTTATTTTATTGTTAAAATTAAAAATCCGACTTCGAGGTGCACACGGACCCTCCCATCCATCTATTTCCAATTTCAAGGCTATATATGCCGTAGTTTTGGCTGGGCATTACGCACACATACACTTGCTTTTATTATTATAGATCAAAACCAAAAACTACTAACAACTTACCAAAACTAATTAACTTACTCAATCACTAACCGCTTACTAAAACCATCATGCCTATTAATTAACCTAAACCTTCTAACCGCTTAAAAACTATTGAAACTATCAAATTAGTCAATCAAACTGCTTAGCCATACCAATATACTAACTACCATAGAAGCATATAGGATTTTCACTTGCTACATATAAAATTAATATGAAAATTAAATTTTTCAATAGATTATTGTATTGTCATTGGAGATATATAAGTTTGCCAAATTTAAAAGCTCTAGTATATATATATAAAACAAAGTCGTGTTAGTTACACCATTTATAACTCAAGAACGGCTGGACCGATTTTTATGATCTTTGCTTTGTTGGATTTGTCTCCGCCCCGAATAGCAGAATAAATTTTAAAAAATATTATTTTAATAGTAAAATAAAAAGTTTTATATGTAACAAGTGAAAATCCCATATATACTTCGATGGCATTCGCTATATTGTTACAGCTGAGCAGTTTGATATTCAGCTGATTTGATATTTTAAATGGTTTTAAGTGGTTAGTGGTCATTCGGGTATTTAACAAGTTTATCTAAATCAGAACTTTGAATCAAAAGTCCAATTGATTTTAAAATATCTCCTCTAGCATAATCGGCTCAGCTTTTGGCTCTAAACTTCAACTCTATAAAAGGTCAGTTCGAATCCTGGCGTAATCTCTATATATAAAAGCAAATGTGTATGTGTGTGTGCGCGACGCCCAGCCAAAAATAGAGCATGTAGAGCTCTGAAAATTTGGCTATAGGTGGACGGGAGGGGGTCCGTGTGCACCTTGAGGCCCGATTTTTAATTTTCATAGTAAAATAAAAAGTTTTATATGTAATAAGTGAAAATTTTACATGTTTTTAATGGAAATCGGTATATTGTTACGGCCGAGAAGTTTGATATTCGGTTGATTCGGTAGTTTAAATGGTTTTGTCGAGCGGTTTGGTGGGTTTGTGTTGATTAATAAGCTTAACGGTTTAAATAAAGTTAGTGATTGGTTAATTTAATAAAGTTGATTGGTTTTGGTAAGTGGTTGTGATTTTGGTTGTTTCGATACATTTAGTTTTGGTTTACGAAGCGGTTGGTGATTGGTTGATTTTTAATCTAATGGTTTTAGCTAAGTGGTTTAGTGGTTTAGTTAATTCGATAGGTTTAATTGAGTATGGCTGAATGGTTGGTAAATTTATATTGATTCAGTATAATTTGATTACTTAATTTTATCGATAACCATCTACAATTATAAAAATTATGAGATTATCAGATGAACTTTAAGCCCACAAACAAATCTGTGTTAAACTGGGTATCAACAAGAATTAATCTTAAATTTTATTTACAAAAGAATCAGTCTGTTAATTTCTTTATATAGATGCATTATCTCGAGCAAATAACCAAAAATCACCAAACTTGGCACAAGTATTCTATAAAGTTTGGGAACGGAATGCTAATATGTAATTGTTTAATATAATCATATAAATTTAAACATCAGTTCTATATAAGATCTAGAACGTATATTTCTAATGGTAATTATATAGCAATTTGGCTGTGTATTTTCATATTCAATAGTTTCATAAGCTTTGATATTTAGTTGGTAGTTTTTGGCTGTTTTGTAAGTTCAATAATTGTTTTGCTGAGTGGCGGTTTATTTTTTGGTTGATTCGATAGGCTCAATAGTTTCAGATAAGAGATTGATGGTTTAATTAATTTGGTAGACTTAATAGATTTTAGCTAAGTGGTTGGAGGTTATAATTTTTAATAGGTTTAATTGTTACTAAACTTATTGATAGCTATCTACCAATATAAAAGCTAAAATAATTTAGAATCTGATTAATTTGATAAGTTTATTTTATTTGGCCGAGTGGGTTGATGGTTTTTGATCGAATCGATAGGATACAGTTTAGCTTTGGAGGTGATTAGTTATTGGTTGATTTGATAAGTTCAGTTAGTTTTAGCTGAGTGGTTGGTCTTTTTGGTTGCTTCGATTGAGCAATTAGATTTAGCCGAGTAGTTATTGCTTAACTATATATAAAATCTAAATTAATCAATTCGAATCACCTGAAATTCTAGACACCGTAGCGAAGCACGGATAACTCCGCTAGTTGGAGATATATAAATTTGCCAAATTTAAAAGCTCTAGCTAGTCTAGAAGATAGTTAAAAATCAATCGCAAAATTCCATCACAAACAGGTCACAGCGAGCAGAGAAAAACGTTTTAAAAATTGATCAGTCGATTATCGTGGGTGAGGACGGAATAATTTCACCCAATTCACTAACCTCATCTAATAATTCCCATGAATTTTGGTTAATTTTAATGGGAGTATCGGTAGGGATTTGAGTTTGGGGGAGTAAATGATGGATGTGCTCGGGTGGAAACTGTAGTCCAAGCTGATCCCGATTGGCTGAACTCAATGCAGTGGTTGAGTGTGGTGGAGGAAAGGGTGGAAGGTAAATTATCAGGCTCCTCTACCGCTGCCTCCCCGAGTTCGATTCCGGTACAGGAACTTTGGGTAGGGGACTTTATGACTGTGTTGGCGTTGCGCACCAATGCCCCGAACCGAGATAGCGAATAGCAAAGGCGGTCCATGGAGTTCCTGGCCTATCATACGCCGCGCATGGAGGTTTTCCGGATTTTATCCTCCTTTCCCATTCATTCGATTTCCCATTAATCGATACGGTATCGTCCCTAGGTCGGCCCACCTCGAATAAAATAAAGTAAATTATCAGGCTGACCCATCAGGTGAACTCCTGCCAAGTTTCGAATTCCTAATTTTTGTAGTTTAAGTGAAACCTTGATTAATAATGGCTTTCTATAGATTATAGATAAAAGTAATTATTGAAAGTTGGAGAAAATCTATATCCAAAAACCGTCTAAACCAATATGGTAGATTTTAGCTAGTTAATTACTATTTAATTATATGCATCCGTTTACAATAAACTAAAAATTAGATATTTATGGATATACTAGTTTATCTGAGATCTTAAAAGTGGATTAAAAAAAGCGGGTACAGCTTCCCCACCGGTTGAAACCATCCAATACTAAAAAAAGCGGGTAAGATGACATAAGTCATGCGTCTTAAGCCCAGACATTGTCAGATGTGTGAGCGGATTAGGTAAGGTTCAAAGAACCAGATTCCGTCCCTATCCGGAGGAGATGCCAATTTTCTCTCGACTCGTATCAACACGGAAGGTAAACTATTTCGTTTTGTATGTATAACTACATCTTTAGTTTTTAAGTTGAATTGTGGGATTTAATTTGTAACTAGCTCGGGAAATATAGTTTTCAAGTATGTTTGAAAGAAACATCCGGGTTTAGTTGCGAACCTGTAACCACAAGCTGAGGCGAAGTAAAAATGCCATAACAGGTTCGAAATCGGTTCTGGCAGGACATACATTATTTTTCTATCCTCTCTCATCATTATTCAATAGTAGTATAGAATTTTTTTAAAAAAATAATTGGAATAAATGGCAATATCTGTACAAATTGAATTCTAGATTGTCCTCGGTAATCTCTGAAACTACCAAACCAATTTTGATAAGATTATACATACTTATAGCATATACCCAGAAGAAAGTTTAATTTATATAGTAATAATAGATAAAAAAATTAGTTATTATAAAACTCTTTATGAGATACCAGTATATCCAACCTTGATTTAAACCCAAATTCTGAGGGAGGCTGAGGAAAGCTCAAATCAGCTCCATATAGGTATGAACCTCTATATAACTAACAGTTATTGTGTATAGAATATGGGTATATTTCATATTTCCTTTTAAACTACCTAACCAATTTCAATCAATCTTGCCACAAATATTTTATGCAACAGGATAATCACTTAAACAGGCTTTTCAATAATAAATAGAGAAACAAAAGCTATATATAAGATATAAAATAGTATATGATTTGTTGGGACCATCTAGTACTAAAAAAATAGTATATGATTTGATGAGAACTTATATCATTTCAGTTGATCCTCCTATCTCAGATAAACATATATATCATTTCAGCTAAGCAGTTTGGTGTTAGTCAGTTAATTTAATAGTTCAGTTACTTCCTAAACTTATATATGACCATTTATAATATATTAACTAAGATAATTGATTAGGATCCTCTAATAAATTATAAACCTAAGCAACACTGAGGAAATAAGCACGTAATTAAATAAGCTATCTACTCAAAGATAATATAAGTAAAAATAAGCATTTTAATTCAGCTTTTACAAATATAATTATAATTGCTTTTAATATATTCTTTTGCCATCACATGGCACCTAGTAATTTTATTTATTAAAATTTCTTCACTCACTAAGTTATATTTTCTATATAATTTTACATAAAACACCTTTTAGATAATACCTACTTAGCCATCTGCTTTAAGTAACTATACTGTAATATTTACCATTAATGATAAATAAAAATTAGATTTTTATAGATACAGGCCTTTCTTTCTCTGACTTTAATTTTTATATATATCTCCTAATAGTTTATAAAATAAGTTTATTACATGATGAAAGTTAAATCAGTCTTTGTAATTATCAATATAAAATACTTATAAGTAAAACAGTTAATGTTTTACATGATGTTTATTTTGCAAAATTCACATTAATCACAATAGTTTTTGATATATATTGTCATGGGAGATATATAAGTTGCCAAATTTCAAAGCTCTAGCTAGTCTCAATGGTACTTAACTTAAACTTTTAATTCAATCAATTACCAATTTCTTGATAAAAGTAAACCAAACTGATCAAAAAACAAAACTCACTAACAACTAAGCAAACCCAATTAACTTATTGAATCAACCAATCACTAACCGCTTACTAAAACCATCAAGCTTGTTAATCAACCTTAACTACCAGCACTTAGCAAAACCATTGAAACTATATAAATTAACTAAATATTAAACTACATACCCATAAAAAGATAATCTAACTACCATCAAAATATATAGAATGTTCACTTGCTACATATAAAATTACTATAAAAATTAAATTTTTCAATGGATTATTGTATTGCCATCAGAGATACATAAGTGTGCCAAATTTCAAAGCTCTAGCTAGTCTAAAAGGTAGTTAAAAATCAATTACAAGTTCCACTACAAAAAGATAAACAGATATACACCATAGCAAGTAGATAAATGGTCTAATAAATATTTATATTTAATCAGTTTTTAACTTTTGGCAAGCAAGAAACTTTTCATCTTTTTGCATAAAAAGAGAGTGCATTTAAATTTCCCAATACTAAAAAGCTGAAGTTAAGATAGGTATTAATATTGAAACTGAAGTACAAGTGTGATGCTTTTTGACATGTATATATCTTATGGCTGGGGATAAGTTAAAATCTGGGCTATGAAATGTTGTTATAGTGTGATGAACCTATAGTATTGTAGATGGCCAACATCAAGTTGATTAAAATTAATCAAATTAAGTAATGTAGATTGTTAGGCAAACAGCAAGTAAGAATTAGACTGGCCTGCCAGCCAGAGTGCCAGAGCACCCAAACTGCAAACCAGAATGCCCAGGGCACTGCTGCTGATATGACAAATATGGGACCAGAAAGGAGTTCACCATTATCTGCTGGTGAGCCAGAATTTCATATAGGCATAAAATAAAGTACCAGATGCATATGGCCATTAACCCTGAGGGGTATAAAAATGTTGGTGGATAAGGCGGCTTAATTTTTAACATATAAAAACTAAATTTTTGGGAAAGGTTTTTTAATAAAAAATTTAGGAAAGAAAAATTGATCAACAATTTTCTCAGTGCAATGTAACTTATTAAATAGTAGTCAATTTGGGGGAACCACAAGCTGGGATCAGGTCCCACTAATTTGACCTAACTGGCAAATTATTCAGGAATGGGTGGGTTAGTTCCCTGGAAACTGACATCAAAAAATTTGGCAGTGGGCTGAGTCACTGTCAGTTCAACCTCAAATTTCCAGACCAAGGCTCAGCTACATTTTTGACAGTTGGCATGATGGCATTTAGCCCAACAAGTGGTAGGGATCCCCCAAGGCCACCCCACATAGGAGTGGGCCCATTTGGTTGGGAATGGGTTTGGGATGCCCAACCTGCCCATACTCAGTTGCTGAACCATTCATTTGGTCTGTAGCATGGTGTTAGGCGCAACACCTGATTTGTCAGCAGGAAGCTTCAGAACCTCATTGATGGTGTCCAGTGCTATTACCTGCTCATTGGGGGTGATGCCTGATGGATTTAGGAGGGGGAGATTTTTCCAATCATCATGTTAACTGAATTGCACCCGTTGGGCATTCCAGCCAATAAATCAGTCTTAATACCTTTTTGACCATTTAAAATCTGAGCATTGGGCTGATTGCCTCTCAAATTGGTTACAATCAATTTCATTTTAACAATCTTGGTGCAGATTTCTCTAATTCTCCATAACAGTTCTACCAAGGAGAGTGTGGGTACCAGAAGTGGTATCCAAATTGGGAGAGCTGTTACCCAGCGCTCATCTACCATGTGAGTGAGATCTCCCTGAGTAATGAGGGGTACAGCCATCCTCTTTGGTACCTTCTTGCTTGAAAATGGTAAAATGACCTGATCAACACCCAGAGGACATTCCCCAGGACCTACATAGATAGCCAATGTCAATTTTAATATGAGATTTACATATAATTTTCAACTGATTAATAGATTTAATGAATTATTGTAGATTACTATTGTTAGTTTTAAGTATATAATTGGACCACTCAAATTAAAGAAATAACCATTAACCTTTTACATAAAATTATTATATCTATTAGTTAAACAAATATCAAACCGCTTAGCCAAAATGATATTGATTCCAAATATAGCCTTATATACCATTTTTATCTCTTAAATATATAAAACTTTTATTGAATTTCATGATAAAAGATCTGGTCTATGTTGGTTCTCATGATTCATAAAATCTTTTTAATAAGTTTGGTTTTAGGTTTATTTATTTAGAATGAATTATGAAATAAAAATTTATGTATATATACAATAAAATTTAATTATAAGATAATTTTAGATCACCTTCAACTAGATGCTGATAAATTATAAAATTTATTTTAAATAAATTTAGAAGTTATCTCTATCAGCTATCTGGTTGCTGTTTCTCACTAGTATAGTATATGCTAATTTAACTAATCATTAAAGTAACCTAGATATCTCAGTTATCTTCCTAGAAAAGTTAAATAATAATACACAATGATGATAAATCAGCATTGCAATAAATAAAATGTTACATAAAATTTTTAAAGATACCCAGCCAAGACATAAACATAATCTTTAGCATTTCTACCATAAGGTAAAATTATAACAATTTAAGTTTTTATTTAACCGAGGCAAGCCGACCAGGGGACAGGCATTACCGAAAGAAAGAAACGACATGAAACCTGAACAGGGTCAACTCCGTCGAAGAAAGTTTTTCCACCTCCTGATCGGGACTCAAATTTTTCTGGTTACGTCATGGGTAAGGTTTTCGTGTTATTAGACCTACTAACCGCCAATAGCTTCCTTTGGCTGGCACCCCGATCGATGTGCGAAGGGCGGGAATCGAACCCGCAACCTTCAGGTTGGTAGCCGTACGCCCTTACCGACTCGCCTTCCACCCCCAACAATTTAAGTTTTAGTAAGTCACTTTTATATAGTAAAGTCAAAATTTTAAAATGTGTTATATTGCCTTTTAGCTTACTCTTATTTATCTTTTAAATTTTGGTAACCAAATTAAATTTTGTTATATATGGGTAATATTTTGATCAACTATATATAAAAGATCAAATTATTAGATTTATATTAGTTCTGCCAGGCATTTAAGTTTAAATTCTTAGTAAATAGCACTAATGGAAAATTTATTAGTATGACCTTCATAGATATAATAATAATAAAAGAGTGCAAATCAACCTATTACAATCTGCAATAACAAAACTTTAGTATTATATATTGCATATGATCTATTTTAAGATATATAGGTTCAAGACAAGCACCTGAAAAATTTAAAGATATAATTATTTTGATTTATACTATGTTTCAAAGAACAGGGCAAATGATTGCCATTTTTATCCTCATTCTTAATAGCAATCACACTGCTAAATTTTTCTCAATATACTATATTTGGTCAGTATTTTCATATCTCTTAAATCTTATATATATCTTTAGAGTTCCTCACTATATAGTTTTTATTTTTTATGCTATAAAAAGTATAATATTTACTCTAAATAAAGGACTACTTTCTTTATATTTTTTAGGGTGGGACTTTACTATTTTACCATCAACAATTCTTATTTTCCTACTTAAAATTCTTTCTGCTTCAAAAAACTTTTCTTTCTCATTGCAAACACTTTTGCAACCCATTCAATTCAAGACTAAATCTAGTTTGATAATCTCATAGAGGGGATTAGTCTGTGCCCATGTCTGGGAGCAGTTGGGCAAGCAAGGCAAGAGGAGCAGACGGAAGGCCCGCGGCCTCTAACATTTGAAAATGCCCCGGAGAATCCGGCAGAATAGAAAAAAATCTAAAAAAACTGGTGGTCACAATTTCCCCAGAGATACTCATGTGGCAAGCATGATGCAACCAGTACATCAACACACCATATTCCCAGCCACTTTCATCGGTGGAATTTGGAGTCCGTGTGTATCTGGACATCCAAAAAATGGCCCTATAGGAAAAATTTTGTGAAGATGTACACAAAATTTTCCTGACTGCGGTGTACATTGTACCTCAATCCATGTCATACGGTTGGCTGGACCTAGGTTTTGAAAGCAAAATAGCAGTAGACGAGGCTGCAGCAGTGCACATAGTGGTCGACCTCCCCGAAGGGCAACAGGTCATCAAAACTAAATGCACCAGATGGACAAAATCAAACCAAATTTTCCTCACGTTTGACTTTTTGCCTACTACAGTAAAATATGACATTTTGGAGCAACACCTGAAAGATGGTCTTACCATATATGGTGAAATACAATCTTTCAAAATGCAACATTTCACGCTGATGCCACACCTGTGCACCGGCAAAGCCATCGCAGTTCTGACCCCAACCAAGGAGATTGCAAAAGACCTAACCCAGATCCTGCACTCCACCTTTATTGACATCGCAGGGCACACCACCCACCCATTCTGGGTAACCGTGGACAGCGCGCCCCCATTTGCACCCACTGTGATGCGTTCAGCCATAAGGCATACACATACCTCATCAAAGAGGGTGTCACATTCCAAGAGCACCCCTTGACAGCCATGGCCAGCGGAGAGGTGCACTACAAACCAACTGCAAGTACCAAGGAGGCTTTCCCGTGGGGAGCACAAGGCTGCTACCTATTGGTAAAGCCCATCTCCCTGCAGGAGCAGAAGAAGGCCAAGCAGGCCTATAGGGCCACAGCCAAGGAAGCGGCCAAGGCCACCACCACTATCCCACACTCACAACGCCAGGAGGACATGGAGACCTTCACAGTGGAAGCAACTTGGGAATCCATCACCCAATCAGATTGGGAGGCCCATGCTGAATGGGCCACTCAATCTGAGGATCTGATGGGAGATTCAATCTCACCCAATCGCTGCACCCAAGCCCTGGTCAAAACTGACTTGGGACCTATTTCAACTGAAAATTTTTTTTGCCCCACTCAACGGTGCACTGAACTTATCTGCACCACAAAAAATTCATCTGACGTCGGGAAAACAAAAAGCGAAGGCCAAAGCCAATGCGACTCTTTCCACAAAAATTAATAAAAACCCCGATAGCATTGCTGCTAATACCTGCACTGCTGTGAAAGCCCGTGGGGACCTGGAAGAGGCTGGTGGGCCCAGGGCCCACCCCCTTGCACCTAAGGTGTGATGGGGAAACCTCACTCTAGGGATGCTGAATATCGCCAGACTCAAGGCCTCCCCATCCTGGGCTAGGAAACTGAGTTTTTACAAAACAATTTACCCATGGATATCCTGGCCATCCAGGAGTCCCACTGTCCACAAGGTTCTGAGGAAGCTTGGAAAACAACGCTCCTACCATCCCTATCCTTTTGGTCAAAGCACTGTGGGGTGCTAATTCAGAAAAACAATTTTTTTAAATTTACATCTTCAGAAACATTCCTAAATGGCTGAGTGCTCATTGTCACCTTCTCATGGGCTGATGTTGCACACACAATTGTCAACATTTACACCCCAAACGGTGCACATGAGCGTCAGGAATTTTTCTTGTCAGTCAAATCCCTCCCGCTACCCCCTGATTCTTTCCTAATTGGTGACATGAACTGTTGGCTAACCTCACCAACAGACTGGTGGCCACCCTCACCCCACGCCCCACAGGGTCACGTAGAACTACACGTTCTAAAAGCCACCCTTGGGTTAATGGATGCGCTGCCACAACATGCCCCACTGCTTGAAAACATGACGCGTCCCCACATCCACAATGGCCAATTAAGGTCTATGACCCGCATCGACCTTATTCTAGCACCGGCAAAATTCCAACCCCACATCTCCCACTTCAAAACAACAAAAATGGAATTCTCCAACCACCGACTGGTCTCAATAACATACCACTTACCCGTCACAGTTGCAAAGGCCCCACATTGGTGCAAAATCCGCCCCCCAGAGCTCGCGTCGCCAGGATTTTCCACATGGGTGGAAGAGGCAACTTTGGCAAAATTGTTTGTTGCACCGTTTTGCACGGACCCCATTTCCACATGGGCAACTTTCAAAGAAGACACCATCCGCCACTATCGCCATCTCTCATCCAGACGCTCATGAGCCACATTGGCGGTTATATTGTGCATGCTGGTGGAATTGGCCCACTTGGAGTCCAACATTCCAGCCTCAGGATATAGACCTGCATGGGGTCAGAAGTGGGCAGAGGCAGCCACCCACCTCAATGCACTTGAAAGGCAACACAAACATCAGGTTTGTGTCCAATACAGGGCCACACGCATCACTAAAGGTGACAAGTGCACCGCACACTTCTTCAAAAATTTTTTTGCACCATGCCAGAGCGTGGCCTGCACACAGGTGCAAAGATTGGATAATTCTATTGTGGACACACCGGCCAAAGTGGCAATCAAAATGCAAAGATATAACTCTGAGTTATACCGAGCTGAACCAATTCAGCCAGCCAAAATGGCGGAATTTCTCGACCGAGCTCATATCCGCACCATTTTCTGATACCCAGAAATAATGAATTTAATTACTCCAAACAAATTATGGACTATCATTCACGGTGCGCCAAACTGAAAATGCCCAAGCCCAGATGGCATTCCATATGAGTTCTACAAAAATATTTTATATATATATCCCCATTGCTGCTAGCCTCACTCAACCAAAGCCTGTTGGAAATGCGCCTCCTACCAGGAGGACATGAGGCCTTTACGGTCACACTCTTCAAGAAAGGGGATAAGCTAGACTTAGCCAACTGGCGCCCCATTTCTCTAACAAACACAGACACCAAAATTTTAACCAAAATCATGGCTAACCATTTAGGGACTGTAGCATTTGCCACCATCTCCCCAGAACAATTTGGTTTCATCCCCAGAAGGTCAATTTGGGATAACGTGCACTCTGTGGCTAATGTGTGTCAGTCCACAGCCTCTGGGGCACTTGTATTCTTGGACCAACAAAAGGCCTATGATAGAGTAAACTGGGAATACCTTAGGGCCTGCCTCCAACAATTCCGCCTACCTCCCCACTTCACTAACTGGGTGATGCTGCTCACGGAATCTGCAACAATGGCAGTGCGCGGCCCAGGTTTCCTAACGGAAGTAGTCCATCCTCAAAGGGGCCTGCGACAAGGGGACCCCCTGAGCCCACTCTTATACAACTTCAGCCTTAACCCATTACTGCGAAATGTGAATGCCCAACTCACTGGGGTCCATGTGCCAGGCCAAACCCCAGTCAAGATGATGGCGTTTGCAGATGATTGTGTGGTTGGGGTGTCTAATAACAAAGATGCACGCGCGCTTGAAGCCCTCATCCAGGAATATTCCTGGGTAAGCAACGCGGCACTGAACGCCTCCAAAACTGAAATCATCCTCCTTGGTCAGTTTCAGAACTGCTGGGCCCCAGCAAGTAGTTCCCAACCTGGCCCATCTGCTCGCCCACGTCCACGCCTTACTAACTCAAAACACACCGCTCCACTGGTGCTCCCCTTTGTGCCACGACCTACCATAGGACTGATACGCCATCTGGGCGTGTGGTTGGAGGCAGGTGGATACGCGTCAGCAGTAATGGAGTGCCATATACTGGACAACGTGACGAAGCAAATCGCCTCTCTCAGAGCCCACCCTACTACCCTCACTGGCAGGGTTGTTCTTGCCAACTCTATGCTCCTATCCAAAGTCTGGTTCAGAGCCCACGCCATCCCCTTCTCCCCAAGCTTCTTCAAATCCCTGTATGCTTTGTTACAAGGTTGGCTTTGGTCAGGCCGCCCTCCACCAGTATGGCTAGAGGTCATGTTTGGCCCTCATCATCATGGTGGCATGGGCCTACTTGACTTCAAAGCCCATGCCGCCAAGATCCTGGGCACCTGGATTGCAGCCGTCACTGCTCCTACACTCCCATCCCAACACTGGTCCCGCGCGGCCCGCTCCAACTTCTCCTGAGCCTTGGGCTTCAACAATCCATCAAACCCCCACTCCCTGATGAAATACCTCGCATCACACACATCAGCCACAGGTCCTCACGGGACCAAAACCCACTACAAACGAATCCTACTCTCCATGTGAAGCGCAGAGTGGAGAATTCGTATTAGTGGACATACAACCCAAAGAGGCCGCCCCTCTCCTCAGTTCACACAAGAGGTACAGGGGCTACCCATCCATGATGGCGTGATCCCCATTCGACCCCAAGTCCTATCCAGGGTGGACTACCTGGACATGATGGACATCCCTTATTCCACTGAGACCCAAAAGACTATCTGGAAATACGCACACCATCCTCTGTTGCAGCCTCAAGTCCGCTCCCATGTGTGGCGCTGCCTGAGGCGGGTGTATTGTACAGCTGAGCGCTCTAATGCTTTACACTCATCCTGTGTCATGTGTGGCCAGTATGGAACGCTGTTTCACCGCCTGGAGAAGTGCCCCACCTCTAAAGTAATATGGCGTGAAGTCCAACATCTGCTAGGCCAGGATCAAACACATCCCTTCAGTCTGTCAAGAGATATGTTTGCTTCATCAATGGCCTCCCCCTCCCACCCTCCCTCTGTGCTCTGGTGGTTGCAATCGCCATGTGGACTATCCACACGATTGTCTTGGATGCCATCGCTGGATCCATCCCCACCCTCCCTGAAGCTGTCCACAGATTCTGGTCTCATTTGGTGGATCACTTTCAAGCGTGGATGTTTGGATATCTCCCACCGCGTCGCCAACAGCTGGTCTCCTCCTGGTTCCCAGTCTGGTTCATCAAATCAGACCCCTTTCTCCACACGTGCTCAATAGTGGCTACGTCCCCTACACACGTTCCCTCCCCCTTCCCATAAGTGGCGTTCCCGCTGGCAACAAGAGATAGCATCGCTTCTCTGGGGTGCCTCCCCTGGTACTAAGTTTTGTCTCATCTGAGTCATATTCAGAAGTGTCCATCCCATGGTCGGCCTTCCCCGCAATAAATTCAAAATTTAAACTCTTTCTGCTTCCTTTCCTGTAAAAGATTAACCAGTCAAGACTCTCAAATAGTGATTTGGTAAATACTTTAGCCTAAGCAATATTGCAATCTTAGAACAAACCTTACATTTCTCTATATAGTCTTTCTAATTTTAAAGCAAATTATATAATAAGTGAGTAAGCTTAAATCCTGGAGCCCACTACATGAGGTACATACCACATAAGAAGTTTCTTTATAACTAACAAGATGAATAGAGATGAATAAAAGTATTCTTAAGGATGGCACTGTTTTATTAACTGACAGCCTCCATTCAGCTGCCCACCCTGCACCACCTTTGATATGGGGCATGATCCTACCTCCCCCTCACCCAAAGCCTGTTGCTGCAGCTGCACCTGCAGCCACCAATTAGCCACCTCCTCGCCCCAGTGCCACAAATGCTATATCCAATCAAGCACAAGATTGGACCCCAGTTCCTTTTCATGCATCCTTCAATGAACCAATAAAACCACAGGAATATGCTAACTCCACAATTCAAGTCAAACAAAATTATTGGGATTTACTGGCCAAAATTGATTAATCTGGAGATATAATTGAGAACTGAAATATAAAAATTGAGCAGTTTGTGTATAGCAACGATAATGAAGAATTACCCCTTCACTTATATGCCCCCAGAAAAATGCTGAGATGTTCTTCAGAGACCACCATCTGGCTGTAGAAGCAATGACTAAACCATATTGTTGCCCTCTCCGCAAATCTGCTTCCAAATTAGTGGTGATGTATGCAGGAGGAATCCCTCCTCCCAATATTCCTTCCAAAGCCATTAAGATACAGAAAGATATGCTTATCAAAGCCCACAAAGAATCCAATGACGCCATCCAGCATGTGGCAGAGGTAGCGCGGAATCCCAAATCAAAGATTACCCACACCAATATTGCCACATTCATAAAACTACCTGATGCATGTATGAAAGCTGAACTAGCTTTGACAAACTATGTTGGAGCTCTTATATATAGCAGTTGTATTAATACCACCCCAATTATCAGAAATATATCTCCACATCCTGCTGACGCCCCAACGCCCCTGCTCTCCACCATAGCCCATACCATGCTTTGGGATGAAGACATTGCTGAGGATAAGCCCTCTAACCCCCTTCCCTTCCGCCATGATGTGATAAGCAGTTCCTGCTGTCCCACCTGGGTGGTTGAGTTTGCATTATGTGTGTCATACACTCATTTTGGGTGGTTTGTTTGTTTTATTCAGCGAGAGAGATTTTTAAGCTTTAGGTTTTGGTAATGTCCATCTTCTGGTCATCTTAACGCAGTCAAATAAATAAAAGTATTCTTATGGTTGTAATGGAAGGAGTGAATTTGAAGAAGATTAAATTGATAGTTCAAAAGCAACTATGTTCAATGAAGAAGAATTTTTCATTAACTATCCTGTAACCCATGTGGATCACTTAAAACCCCTATTTAGATTGCCTGGATTTAATCATAAAGATTTTGAATAAAATTGAACATGAAAATTTAACCCAGTCTTCTTATATTATTTTTTAGTACTAGATGGTCCAGTCTTCTTATATTATCACTAACAAATTATATCTATATGAAATTAATATTTTACCTTCATCTACAATTAAGGATTACATTTGTAGAGATCCATACATCAATTTGTCCATAATTTAATTAATTTTCTTACTGATGATCCTGGGAGTATACCTCAACAAATTGCATTGACAACTAGAAACTCAAGCACTGTTTTCCAAGCTTATAAGATACTTTATCATTTTCCTCCTAGCATATTGGAAAGTCCAGAAAACTATTAATAAAAATTAAAGCTCTATTATTAGAACCATGAATAAATGAACTAAAACAATGAAAGTATGTATAATTATATCTAAGTAAGTCTATAAAACATCCACACAAGATCAAAATCTGTTGAAACTGTTAAGAAACATATTATTTGATTTACAAATACCTTAGAACAAGAACAAGTGAATATAGAGCAGCTATATAATAAATTCTTGTCAAGACTTGAACAAGGTCCCAGAAGGCTTACAAGAACTGCTAAATTTGAACACAGCTGTATTGTTGAGACACTTCTACCTGTGATCTTGCCTTATTATTACCTCCTTAAAGATCAGCTAAGTTTTAGTTAAATCAAATAAATGCTTTTTAGATAAGTTAAGCTCCATAAGTCCCAATCTGAGACTTCATATTAAGGTGGAATTATATAATACTCATGAAATTGTTTGCACTGAGTTAAACCCAGAGCCCAATGTCTCAAACGCCAAAATAGATTATGCAGGTAGGTAAGTATATAAAGTTAAAATTAATAAGTTGCAAGCATTTAAATAAGAAGATTTAAAGCTGAGGTTTTTAAGTTTTGTCTTACAAATTATTTATCATCTTTAAATGTAGCTTGATTATGATAAGAAATAACTTTTTATTTCATTTTGTATAAAAATAAATATTGATAAATCTGTAAGGGGAGCGGCAGATAGAGTTTAAACTGGCCTTCTAGTTGGGATGCAAAAACCCACAAAAGGTGAGCCAGAATGACAGAGACATTTCTTGTTGAATGACATTTGAATATGCTGGGAGATAAGTAGCAACAGAGTGCCAATAGGCCACAAATGAGAAAAGCAACACAATGAGAAACCAAGCTGTTGTGGCCCCCAGGGCCAGTGGCCTGGGCGTAGGGAGTTCTGAGACTGAGGAAAAATGTATAAAGGCCTTGACATGATAGGCCCAAGTGACTATGGTAAGGATCATTGTTAAAATTATGGCTGGGATGACCCAGTTGATATGTGGGCCGCAGGGCCACATTGCAGATGTCACTAGGGATTCAGCAAGAAAATTTTTGGACTTATTTAAGTAAATTCAAGCATCAGAAGATTTTTATTGAATTAAAATAAGAGAGCAACCATCAATTTTCTCAGTGTATTGCAACTGCCTAAACAGATAATTGATTTTTTGGATAAGTTTAGAAAAGTGCAAGATTGGGGCTCTCAAGATTTGGCCTAACCCAGTAAACTTTGAGCAAGGGGAGGTAATAGGCTTAATTTGAGCTGACTTTGAAAGTATTGGCAGTGGTCCAAGTTGCTGTCAGTTTGTCCAAGGATGCCTGAATTTCAGATTTTTTTTGGTTCTGACAACTAGAGTGACAGCATCTCACCTGGTGGCAGTGGGAATCTCCCAAGGTCACCCCATGTAGGGGTGGTCTCATGAGGTCAGAAATGGGTTTGGGGCTCCCAACCAATCCGCACCTGGTCCCTCCAACATCTATTTGACCAAGCAAGAGATATTGGTTATGGGTTTTGATGCTTTTGGGGAGGGCTTCAAACTGGTGGCAACATTTCCCAATGGCCTGATGCCATTAGCGAGCTTTTCTGAAGATTCAACACTAGCTGCTTTGTTTGCCAAAAGTATGCGCCCATCAGGCTTCGTTGCTGAGGGTTTGAGGCCCTTGGGCATTGATGCTAAAGGCTTGTTGCCATTAACTTTACTTGAACCTTTTACCCCATAGGGATGTTTACTCTAATAACTTGGAACAAATTCCTTTGATTTGCAGTACCAATTTGGCTGAAGTTAGTACTGGGATGGGTGGCGGGGTCCTTAAAGGGTAAGCTGTTACCCAACACTCATCCACCATATTGGCGAGGTCACCCTGGGAGATGAGTGGGGCAGCTGGCCTTCTCAGACCCTTTTTTGATGGAAATTGGAACGCCACCTGGTCCAGGTGGAGAGGGCGCTCATCTGGACTTACAAAATCTCAGCATAACATGCCTCTTGATTGTAGCCAAAGTTTAAAATGGTTTCAAAGTTGTAAACTAGAGGAGAGGCTAATGAAGATAAATAAATGGGAAAAATAAACTACTTTAATCAAAAGAAAAAATGCCAATATTTATAGGATTTTTAGGGATGTAGTGCCTTGGGGACCGCCATGGCCTCATACAATCAGTAACTTTCACAGCCTTCCACATTAACATCCTGTTAGATTTCCTCATTGTTCTGCGTTTTCCTCATGGCCACAATAGTGGGGGTCACACCTCTTAAGGTTTGGTAATCAGAGGTGCCTTTCCTGAAGGCATCTCCATTAATTCTCATGTGCATGATTCTTCCTGATTGATATTCTCACCAGGGTTTTAAGGAAAGACTTTGATTATGAGGGATTGAGAATCAACTTAATGAGGCTCATTTTGGAAGTAAGGATTTCAATTCATTCATCAATTAAAATCCTGACAATACCCCCTCAAAAACTGTCAGAGGGGGTATATGTTCATAGAAATCATCCTGTATTTGGTTCACCACTATCTCTTGATTCATGTCAGCAATGGAGTACTAAGAGTCCACTTTATGAATGATATTATAAGAACCAGATCAAAGAAAATCAAGATTATTCTGTTGATCTCTGTGTCAATGGTGATAGAAGAGAACTAGGACACCTAATTGAAAAATGGATAAGTAGGGTTGGACAACATTAGAAATGGGATGTCTCACTTTCTGTAAGGTGACAATACCTTGTGTGTCTAGGGCTTGAAGCTGGAAAATATTATCAGCTAAGGCCCTTATGGTCAAATTAGAGTTTTCAGGCATGGATGTACTGAGTAGGGGCTGAGCGCTAATTGATAATTGAGTGGCATGCCCATATAGGTCTTCAAAGGGGACATTGTGATGATTTGAAGGTAGCTTGTTTGGTAGGTGAGCAAGACTATGGATAGATAATGGCTTCAGAATGTAGGGTTGGAGGCAGCCATTCTATGAAAAATAGAGATGATGGTTCTACTAGCACATTCCATCACCACTCCATTGGTTGAGGGGTTATAGGGGGTGATGAAACTTTAGTTAGTTCCAAAAAGTGAGGTTAGCTATAAAATTATCTGTGAGGTGAAGTTTAGCCCATAGTATAAAAGTAAAGTTTGTGGCTTCCATGCTGGGTGAAATTGGATCAAATAAGGAATAGAGCCATGGCTTTCATGGTGGCAGCGGGGACATAAATTGCTTAGAACCATTTGGTCAAATGGTACACACCTAATAGGATATATTCATGACGTGTAACCCAGTGGGCAGAGGGCCAACTACATAAATGATGGTGTCATTAAAGGGGCTTATGGATCCAACAATAAATGTTGATACCAAGGACTAGCCTGATCCTGGGATTGACAAGTCATACAAGCCTCTAGAACATCCTGGATGGTCTCAACTATCAAAACCCAGTAGCATCGTTTCTTTAGCCATTTGTGGGTCTTTACCACTGCCCCATGTCCTACTGTCATGTGTTTTTCAAGAATGACATTGGTTTGGAAAGAAGGGCAGATATAAGGGATCCATTTCTTGTTGATTTTCTTATACAACATTTCCTCTTTGATTTGAGTGTTCTGGATTATTTTTCAGAGCTCATATTGGATCTCAGGAGTATCCCACTCCCATGAATAAGGCCTGAAATTTAATAATAAAGATAATTTTCTTCAGGGTTAAGGCAGATAACACTGGCATCCCCAAGAGACCATCAGATTCTGATAAATCAATCCTGCGCAATGGACAATAGTAAAATCATAGTTCTACAGTATTAGAGCCCATCCTGGTAACCAGCCGGCCAGGTCCTTCATCCGCTGCAACCATCAGAGTGAGGAATGGTCTGTTATAACGGTGAAATGGGTGCCATATAGGTAGAGCTGATGATGCTTGATTGCCTATAAAACAGCCAGGCACTCGTGCTTAGCAATGTTTTAATTCCATTTGGCCTTGCTCAGATTCTTGCTAAAATATACCACTGGGTGATCAATTTTATCTTTAGTATGCTGGACTAGGATGGCCCTGACAACGACATCATTAGCATCAGTGAATAGCAAAAAGGGTCAGTCAAAGTGTGCATGAACTAAAATAGGTTTACTACAAAGAGCAGTCCTCAGCGCATTAAACACATGTTTCTGTTCTAGTTAACACCCAAAAGGCGCATTGTTTTGTAGAAATAGACCAGGGGATTGGATAATTCAGCAAAATGAGGAATGTACTGATAAAAAAGCCCACCATTCCCAAGGATATTTGAATATACCAAACGCATAAAGGCATAGCTCTCTAAATGGCGTCAACACTATCTGGAATGGGCTGAATGTCATCTTTTGAGATCTTGTGTTTAAGGAATACCATTTCAGATTAGAAGAAAGAGCACTTCCAAGGCTTAAGATTTATCAAGGCCTTTTAAGGTATGGTTAAAGACTTCCTAGAGATGTTTTAAGTGGACGTTAAAGGTTTACAAGAAGACAGTGATATCATTGAGGTACACAAGGACACAGGATAGCTTCAAGTCCCCTAGGATCCTATACATGGCACTTATAAATATGAAGGGTGCATTGAAAAGGAACTGGGGCATCCTTGTTGGCTTGTGTAACTCAACTTTGGCTATGAGCACACATTTTGATTAATCTTTAGGATCTAGCTATAATTGCCAATATCCGCTAGTGGGATCCATGGCAGAAAAATATTGCAACCTGGCAAGCAAGTGGAGAGAGTCATTGATCCGGGGAAAGGAGTACTACTTCTTTAAAATGGAGTTAAGTCATCATTAGTCCATTACACGATGACTTATGTCTTTCTTCTGAATCAACAAGAGAGGAGAGGCCCAAGGGCTACGCAAAAACACCAATAGATCAGCTTTAAGTAATAGTTTTGCTCAACAGTGACCCAAGCCTCTTCAACTTTACTTTTTTTGGTAGGGAAAGTATCAAATAGGTGGTGCATCTCCAGTCTCATTGTGATGAAAAACGTTATTCATCCTACTTAAAAATGTAGGTAGAGGTTGGGAAGAGGCCCAAATATTATTCTAGTATTTCTTAACTTACCTCTATTGTTCACTAGCAAGCTCATGCCCAATAGGGGTGTCAACTAGAACTACTGATGGGGTGTTTCTCGCCCAAAATCTCTTATACTTCCAAAGTTATGTTCATCTATGGCCTCTACAGGAAGGAGCCAAACATAAGTGGCAGAAGTATTAGGCCCCACTATCTTAGGGTTGTCAGTGAGGTTAGCCAGCAGCATCTATATGGATCCAGCATAGGCAGTATCTAAATTTACAGACAGGTCAAAACCTCCTTAACAGATGGGTTATCCATGCCTCATATCTCCAGAAGGTTTCATGAGGGAATATTAATATGAACCCAGGTGTCAACATTAACCTGTGACTTTGGAGGTATAGTGGTCATCTTAGGCAAGTAAATTGACATTTCTTCTTGGCCATCTACCACAGATGGGAGTATCCATATGTGAGAGACCCTTACATGAAAACAAGCCAGTCAATATGACTTTTACTCTCTAACAGGCAAGCCTGAGCCTTTGTCTCATTCTTGGCGTTGTGGGAGGTTACAAAAACTAATGGAACCATTTTCTCAGAAAGGATAAGATCCCTCATCATAGTGTTTTACAGCAGAATAGGACCCAGAGAGATTAGGTCCTGAGGAGAAGGTCATGCTTGAGTTGTTTAATGCAATGGCTGGGGTATTCACAAAAAGCTTTTCAAAGCAAATGGATATCAAGGAATAAGCTACAATGGACTGAGTGCATTGTGGTCCGACTGTGTCATATTCCATGCAATGTGACAAGGCTGAAGCAATTTTAATGCACTTCATTTTTTTGTTGAAATGACATTCATGGGGAACCACTATCAACAATGGCATAAACAGCGATTTTATAGACTTGAATGGCAACGTGTAAACTAAAATCCCAAACTGCGGGGGTAGAGTGAGGAGCATATGAGGTTAATCAAAAGAATAGTAAGCAGTATTGGGTTTATTTTCAATAGGTACCAAATCATCTTCTGGCACAATGATGTTAGACTCATTAGAGGTTGATAAATATTATTGAGGCGGTACAGATATGTTAGCATAAAGTGCCTCATCTAAAATTCTGACAACCCTTTTCCACCCTCCTTGGCAGATCTTCCAACTAGTCTTGGTACTATGATAGGATCCATTGCATTATGAGAGATTGAGGTCTGGGGTTCTTTTGGGTTCTTGACAACGTGGACTTGAGGATGGCTTAGAAAGCGGATGTGGAGGACTTGGGATGCAAGATATATGCAGGTTTTTCAATAAGTGCTTCCTTAATCTCCTGGATGCAGGTGAAGCTATTCTTCTGGCCAATCATGTGAATTTGGAACTCAGGATAAGATCCCAAGGCAGAAATGACCTCATCTATGGCTCCATTCAATTTAATATGCTTCTTAGACATCAGAAAAGTTGTGCTAAGCCATAAAATTGGCAGGCGAACCTCACTAAACTTTCTCCTTTGTTCAACCTAATCTCATGAACGCTTGCTTCTGATTGGCAAATGTTTGGTTGCTTCTGGATTCCTGGATTAGGGCAGTATGGACTTGTTTCCAAGTGTGGCATTCCTTTAAATGGGAGTCATAATATCCCAAACGGTACTATTCAGGCAGGAGTGAATGCGCTTCACCTTCTACCAGTCCATGTCATTTTCCATTGATTTTCTATAAGCTTACAGTAAAGAGACGATATTTTTCTGCCCTGGTATGGATTTCACCTTGAAACTATGCTTAAAGTTAGTCACAATGTGGGTGAAAAAGTATTGATGCCAAGAACTGGTGCAGGCTCAGAAAAATCTCAGTTTCTGAATAGTCACAAAGGGCTTGTTGATCCAATAGTTGTCTTAACCTTCCAGGTCTTCCTAAATTTCATCCCTATCTCAGTTTAAATAAGTAATGGTGGCTTTATGGTCAACATGCTCCTTCAGAAACTAAAATTTTGCACGTTAGAGGATCAACTGATTCTCAAAATTACTTACACAAGTTTTGAACACAAAACAGGTTTGTTCAAGTTGAGTGATTCAGGTATTGATAAGCTTATCAAATGCACTGAATTTATCCATCTCATCTAAAAAGCCTCAATCAAGATTCTGGGGTAAGAGTAACTCCATCTACTCAGAGCTTACATCCATGAGCCAAATTTCATATTGGTTCCATAGAGCAGCAAGTGTCACTAGTACCTCCTGTTTTCAGGAGTCGTTAGGATTTCCAGGAGTAGGCACCACGGGACTGGAAGGTCCTTGTGGCCCACAGGGACTTTCTGCCCTTCTGGTCCTATGCCCCTTCAGGCCCTTCACTCCTGGAGGCGGTATTATGGGAGGGTAATTCCTGGTAGTGCTACTGGAAGGTCCACACAATGACTTCTATCTAGTTGAGGCAAAGGTTCCATGTGGCCTCAAGGAGCTGCACATTATGACAAAGCTATTCATCAGATAACCTAAATTACAATATCTAATAATACAAAATTGATTACATTTCTCTTTGATTATATGACAGTTATTGACAATGGCTTCCCAATTATTGTTGATAAAGAAGTGTCAAAAGAGTGTCTGTAACTCTCTCGTTCCCAGCAAGGTGATGTGGGATGCAAACCCACATTTCTAGGGAACTAGACATTTATAAAAAAAGGGTAAGAAGACACCTCAAATGGTGCCTGTGCCAAAGATACCCCAGGCAAGGGTGTAGAACGCAACATATAAGACTAGGTAAGTTAGGAACATTACAGCTTGGGTGGACCCCAGAGGGAGTCCATAATCAAGTGTAGTTTGGCGTCAGGGAGCTTGGGTGCCTCGATCTGGAGGGGACCTGGGCGGCCCAAGGGAGCACCTGGGATTTTGGTGAATTGCAATAGAAGGTAGTGGCCCACATAGTTGGAGACCTCCCCAAAGAGGTCCGCCACCAAGTTAGCCCAAGGAACCATAAGTTAAACGTAAAAAAATGGGTATTTTATTTAAAGAAAGTCAACCAACAAGAAATGTTGGTCACAAAAACATATTTAAAGTGTGCCAGGAAAATTTGGGTTCTGCAGAAATGCGCCCAAGTCTTGACGCTCCAATAAATAGACGCTTCTGTCCATTTTAATAAAATACACCAAAAGTGCCTTCACTTGCGTAATTGATTGAAGCCATACTTTACCTGAGCTTAAAATTTTATAGCTGGAGCAGGACTCAAACCCTTGCTCTCCAACCAAGAAAATTGAACCATCTTCATTTAAAACGTAAATCGTTCATTTTAGTGCCTGAGCCGAGATCAGAGGCTGGGCGTTTTGCACCCCCTTAGTACGAACCTGGGCATGCTTGACTTGCACCTAGCGTTGATCTAAGGTGTGCTTCAGGTCAGGGAGAGCCTGAAGTTTCACCTTCTGGGCTTCCTGTCACCCAGCCTTATCTCTAGCATCAGTTCCTACTATGATGTCATCCAACCATGACATTACCCTCTCCTCCTTCTTGGGCTCCACCCCCTCCAGGGGCGTTTGCTAAAGAGAAATTCTTATGTGCTGGCGGCAACTTCATAACAGCAACGGCTGGCTTAGGCTGAGATCCTGTAGCCTCAGGGAAATGATTATGAAAAGATTTGATCAGGTCTTGGGCATGTACACAATCCCATGCTGGCACCCAACTGTTCTCTGCTGCGTCAAACCCTTTCCAAGATACCAAGTACTTCAGGCGTTGCTTAACCCGGCGGGAGGCTACTATTTCCTCCACTTCCTCATTCTGGTGCCCCATCCACAAGATAAGCCTCAGGAGTCACAGGAGGAGGGCCCTCAAACAGGGTCAACTTGCTTTCATGAAAGATGGAGAAGATCTGAAACGTGGAGGGAAGATCCAACTGGTATGAGGCATGTCCCACCTTTCTAACTACACGGTAAGGACCAGTCCTCTTTGGACCCAGTTTTTTGCATGGCTGCTTGATAGGGATGTTGCGAGCATCAAGCATCACGAGATCCCCTTCCTTGTATGTGGTACCCACTCGGCACTTTCCATCAGCATTCTCCTTATACATGAGCATAGCCGCCTCCAAACTTGTGGACACCCCTTGATGGACCTTCTTGAGAGTCTTAGCAAAGTACAGCACCGCTTCCACTTTTGGAACCACAGCTGGGCTCCATGTTAAAAGCAGGGTTAAAGCCGTGGTTAGCAAAAAAGGTGAGCACCCTATTGATGAATGCAAAGTGTTGTTGTAGCTAAACTGGGCCATAGGAAGGTGAGGAACCCAATCTGAATGGTCTGCGGTGGTGTAACAACGCAGAAATTGTTCCAAACACTGGTTTACTCGCTCAGTCTGCCCATCTGATTGGGGGTGATAAGCAGTTGAATGGCAGGGGCGGATCTGAAGAGTTTTACACAACTATTCCCAAAAGGTGGAGGTGAACTGGGGTCCCCAGTCACTAATGATTTCTTGAGGAACTCCATGAAGCGCAAATACATGGGCGACGAAGAGACTGGCCATTTCCTCGGCAGTTATCATTGTTCTGCAAGGAATAAAGTGGGCGAACTTTGTAAAGCGGTCCACCACAACCATGATTGCATCATACCCATCTGAAACGGGTAATTCCACAATGAAATCCACTGATAGGGAAGTCCAGGGCCCTTCAGCTTTTTGGACTGGTACCAGCAACCCTGCTAAAGGTTGCTGATTGGGTTTCATTTGATTGCAGATCAGGCACTCTTTACAGTACCGCCCTACCTGAACAGGCAAGCCCTTCCAATTGTAAGTACGTCGTATCAACTCCAAGGTCTTTGCTTTTCCAGGATGACCAACGGTGATTCCGTCATGATGGTCCTGGATGATCTCCAGGTGCAGTGGTCCAGCAGGAACCCATAGGCATCCCTGAAACCACACCATCTCATCCTTCATGTGATAACCCCTGGATAAGTCCTCCTGATTCAGAGCGCTCTTAGCGAGAACAACAGCATATTCAGCTGATAACGGCTGAGAAAGAACTACCTTCCTAAACATGCTATATTCTGCTGCATTTTCCAAAGGCATGAGCGCTGGCGTATGTACCATGGACTTAGGAAGTTGAGGAAGAATCATACTTGGTGGAATCATCAACCAGGTGTTGTGAATCTCTACCTCCTTTGAATTGGGAGCCAAAGCAGGGTTGCGGCTCAAAGCATCCGCTAAAACATTCTCCTTGCCCTTGGTGAACTCATAGAAAAATGTAAATAGGGCAAGGGTCTCATGCCAACGGGTCTGATGTGGTGTTAAAACATGTGGAGCGCGGTAGTACAACAGGGCTCAGTGGTCTGTGCGTACCCATAATGGTTGGGAAGAGCCATGTAAATGGTGACGCCAATAAATCAGCGCCTCCACCACTGCTAATAAATCCTTGTCATATACGGCGTAGTTTAACTCATGCAGAGACATTTTCCTAGAAAAATATCCCATGGGATTCTCGGACCCATCTTCACCCACCTGTAACAGGGCAGCCGCAATGGCGAAGTTGGAAGCATCTGAGGACACAATGAACTCCTTTGCAGGATCAACATGGGAAGGATGGATGTGGATAACAAGGTGCACTTCACAGCCTGGAAAGCATCCTCCAAAATGGGGGACCACTGAAGCACCTTGGCCCTGCTAGCCTTATATAAGGGAGCTGCCACCTCGGAGAGATTGAGTGTGAACTTCTTGAGGAACGTACACGTCCCCAAAAAGCTCCTCAGTTCTTTGACAGAGGTGGGGGTAGGCCACTCACTAATAGCCTTCTCCTTGTCTGGAGTTATCATATGGCCCTGGTCAAAAATGACGTTGCCCAGAAAAGTAACCTGGGACTTGAAGAATTCTCATTTGCTAATCTCGAGGGTAAGGCAAGCGGCCCTCAATCTCTCCACTATTTGTCAAAGGTGTACTGCATGTGTCTCATGATCGGGGGAAAACACCAGAAAATCATCCATGTAGGCAACCGCACATACCTCCAACAAGTCTCCCAACGCAGCATCAATGCGGCGTTGAAAGATGGCAGGGGCATTCTTAAGCCCAAAGGGCATAACCCAGAACTGAAAAATTCCTTTTCTGGTGCAGAATGCAGTTAACCACTCCTGGCCCTTCTTTATCCGAATTTGATTGAACGCATTGAGGCAGTCCATCTTGGAGAAGACCTTCGCCTTCTCCACATAGCGCGCAATCTGGGAATCTAAAGGGATGGGATGGAGGTCGGGTACAGTCACATTGTTTAAGTTTCCATAATTGACACATGGACGTAAAGTTCCATCAGCCTTCTCCACAAAGAGCAGTGGGGAGCAAACAGGGGATGTACGCTGAAAGATGGCACCTTTGGCCAACTGCTCCTTCACCCATACATCTAAAACCTCTTCCTCCTGGATAGTCAATGGGTATATGGGGAAGAAATACGCACCAGATCCACAGTAAGTTTAAATTCACAAACAAACTCGGAATGTTTGGTAGCGTACTAGCTGAAGCTGCATCTAAAGAAGATGCCAACTCCTCCAAACAGGAAGGTAAGGAAAGTCCCACAGTGGGCTTCAGCAAAGGGGCAAGATATGAACTGGGAACATTGGGCCAATGGGGTAATTTTCCTGGGGCGTTATCCTCAGACAGAGGAACAATCAACTGGTGACTGTTTGTTAAAAACAAGGATAAAGTGTTTTCTTTCAAATTAGTCCTAATGTCAAACTTCCGCCACCACTCAACGCCCAAAATGATGGGAAACAAGAGGTTTCTGATAGCTTGAAACTGGTCAGACAATAGATAAGAACCTACCTGGAAATTGACTGACTCCATGATGTTTATTGTGGGGATACCTTGAGAAGCCCCACCTCTAACCATACCACCTGGTGAGTAACTCAACTCAAGGTAGTCAGCAAGGTTTTGGCCAATAAAATTATTTGAGGCACCAGTATCCACCAAAATAGTTGTGCTGAACTTTCCATAAGAGGATGTAAGGGTAGCAGTCAACAAGAAGTATCCAGAATGGGATTTATTCAACGCAGAAAACGCCATCAACTCACTAGAAAATTCTTCCTCTGGCTTGAACAAGCCATCAGGGTATGTTTTGGAATCATAGAAGGGGAAGGATAGTGGGCCACAATTTAAACTGAGGCCACATATCCTACCACACCTTCTGCAGGTGCATATACATCTTTATATTTATGGCGAAGTTCCTTCTCCACTTCCTGGGAACCCCTAATCATGGCAGGGGTCAAACGAGGGTTCTCAGGAGTAATCTGATAAACTTAAATTGAGTCCTCATCCAGACCATATGAGCAAATAAACGGTTCATTTTGGGATAAATCGCTCACATTATAAAACGCGTTCTTTTGTTCAAATGAAACCCCACTCGTTATAAGGGTTCAGTGTGCATTGTTATCTAGGGCCATCACCCACAAGCCTGGAGTCAATGCCTCAGCATGCACCTCAGAAACGTGTTGGGGAGAAAAAATGATAATGAAATCATTTTTGTTAGATGTGGGTTTAGACCCTTCAATGTTCCCAATTTCCGCCGAGATGGGGAGGAAATCAGTGGGAAGCATCTCACGATTCAAGGAAATCTCACTAGTTGAGGAGGTGGTATTTATAGAGATGACCATGGGTGACATCATCACAGCAGAATCATCTGAAACCTTTACATCATCCTCAGGGTTAGACCCCTGTACAGTTCCAAATTTTGAAGAAGTAGAAGGATTTGAAGGATAAGATTCCCTCATTTCCAGAGGCGCATGCAACTTTTTGGCCTCTATATTTATATGATTTGATCCAATGATGGCCATATTACCTGGCTCCTTCCAGGTTGGGGTGGAGAAACTACCCTAAAGGGTTTCGACAAAATAATCAAATTTGGAAGGAGGTGACTGCCAAATCAGGGAGTTTCGCATTGATATATCCAAGGTAAATGGAGAAATGACATTTTAACCTTGTCAGTTAATGGCAAAGCCTGGGCTTTTTTGCAGAATTCACTCAAGTATACTTTCATCAGATGACCCACTTGACGCAGAGAAAAGAACTCAAAGAAGGAATGGAGGGATGCTTCATCAGGTTGATTCTGCTCCAAGACTTGTTCCAAACCCCCTATTGCTTGCCACAAGAGCGGCTGTGTGCGGAGTACCACAAAAACCCAGTCACCCGCTTTGGGAGACAATTGGGACAACATATCCACTCCTCGCATAAGTGGACATGAACTAGATGAATTGTTTTTTCCTAACGAGGGTTTTGGCTCAAGGGAAGCTAAGGCTTAATGAATTTCTGAATAAATCTTGGGAGAAAGGTGGGAATCACAATATTAGGATTGTGAAAAGTCTGAGACCACCAGGTACAAGCAGGAAGGGTGGGCACATCCCAATTGGTAGTTGCAAGAATAACGCCGAGATGCACCAATACAAAACCAAATGAGAAAACTGTGGTGAGCACCATCGTGGCAGTGACAAATGGCCAGCGCACCCAATTTACTAATAATGAAAGTCCCACACGGATAATTCTTATGCACATATAATAAAAGGGTTGGTTGACTAATATCAAGAGAATGTCTGTAACACTCTCATTCCCAGCAAGGTGATGTGGGATGCAAACCCACATTGCTAGGGAACTAGCTGTTAATAAAAAGGGTAAGAAGACACCTTGAATAGTGCCTGTGCCATAGATACCCCAGGCAAGGGTGTAGGACGCAACATATAAGACTAGGTAAGTTAGGAACATTACAGCTTGAGTGGACCCCAGAGGGGAGTCCATAATCAAGTGTAGTTTGGCGTCAGGGAGCTTGGGTGCCTCGATCTGGAGGGGACCTGGGCGGCCCAAGGGAGCAACTGGGATTTTTGGTGAATTGCAATAGAAGGTAGTGGCCCACATAGTTGGAGACCTCCCCAAAGAGGTCCGCCACCAAGTTAGCCCAAGGAACCATAAGTTAAACATAAAAAAATGGGTATTTTATTTAAAGAAAGTCAACCAACAAGGAATGTTGGTCACAAAAACATAAATAAAAGTGTGCCGGGAAATTTGGGTTCTGCAGAAATGCGCCCAAGCCTTGACACTCCAATAAACAGATGCTTCCATCCGTTTTAGTAAAATACACCAAAAGTGCCTTTACTTGTGTAATTGATTGAAGCCATATTTTACCTGAGCTTAAAATTTCATAGCTGGAGTGGGACTCGAACCCTTGCTCTCCAACCAAGCGAATTAAACCATCTTTGTTTAAAACGTAAATCGTTCATTTTAGTGCCTGAGCCGAGATCAGAGGCTGGGCGTTTTGCACCCCCTTAGTATAAACCTGGGCATGCTTGGCTTGCACCTAGCGTTGATCTAAGGTGTGCTTCAGGTCAGGGAGAGCCTGAAGTTTCACCTTCTGGGCTTCCTGTCACCCAACCTTATCTCTACCATCAGTTCCTACTATGATGTCATCCAACCATGACAAGAAGTAAACTCAATATAGAAATTGACAATATTTATGTAGGGTTTCAGTAAGTCCTAGTTGTCATGATACTCCATGGTAATTCAACCTGACTATTTATGAGGTGGTGTTTCGCTGGATGGGCAAAGCTTCAGATATAGCATTTAGTATCAAGCAATAATTCTGAGATTAGCAGCTTCAAGGTTTTATAGATCCACAACGTGGAAGGCACAGAAGAGGTGCAGAAGTGGCTAGTGCGTCCTCCCATGGAGTAGATGCCATTTTATAGTTGTTGATTAATACTGTTGAGGTTATCATATTGGATTTGATACAGATCATTGTCAATGGATGGTAAAGTAAATTGGAAGGTGGCCCAAAATGCAAGCTTTCAGTCTTAATAGAAGTACTTTTTACTAAGAGGTGTTAATACACCAAGTTACACTTCTAAACCAATCAGAAGATTAGTTTTATTGATTACTAATATTCTCAATTTTAATTTTAATTTATTGCGGGGAAACTTTTCTCTCTTATTGCAATCACTTTTGCAACCTATTCAATTCAAGTCTGAATCTGGTTTGATAATCTCACAGAGGAGATTAGTCTGCGCCCATGTCAGGGAGCAGTTGGGAAAGTAAGGTAAGAGGAGCAGGTGGAAGGCCCGCGGCCTCAAACATTTGAAAATTCCCCGGAGAAACTGATGAAATAGACAAAAATTTTAAAAAATTGGCGGTCACTATTTCCCCAGAAATACTCGCATGGCAAGCACGATGCAACCAGTACATCAACACGCCACACTCCCAGCCACTTTCATTGGTGGAATATGGAGTCCGCATGTTTCTGGACATCCAACAAATGGCCTTATGGGAAAAATTTTGTGAAGATGTGCACACCTTTTTCCCAACTGCGGTGTACATCGCACCTCACTCCATGTCACGCGGTTGGCTGGACCTAGTTTTCAGGATCAAAGAGGCAGCAGACAAGGCTGCTGCGGTGCACATAGTGGTTGACCTCCCCAAAGGGCAATGGATCATCAAAACCAAACGCACCAGATGGACAAAATCAAACCAAATTTTCCTCACATTTGACTTTTTGCCTACTATGGTAAAACGTGACATTTTGGAACAACGCCTGAAAAATGGTCTCGCCATATATGGCAAAATAAAATCTTTTGAAATGCAACGCTTCACGCTGATGCCACACCTGTGCACCGGCAAAGCCATCGCAGTTATGACCCTGACCAAGGAGATTGTGAAGGACCTAACCCAGATCCCGCACTCCACTTTTATTGATATCACAGGGCATACCACCCACCCATTCCAGGTGACTGTGGACAGTGCGCCCCCCATCTGCACCCACTGTGATGCATTCAGCCATAAGGCACATGCATGCCCCATCAAGGAGGGCGTCACATTCCAAGAGCACCCCTCAGTGGCCATGGCCAGTGGAGAGGCGCACTATGAACCAACTGCAAGCACCAATGAGGCCTTCCTGTGGGGAGCACAAGGCTGCTACCTACTGGTAAAGCCTATCTCCCCACAAGAGCAGAAGAAGGCCAAGCAGGCCCGCAGGGCTGCGGCCAAGGAAGCGGCCAAAGCCACCACCACTATCCCACACTCCCAACACCAGGAGGACATTAAAACCTTCGCAGTGGAAGCAACTTGGGAATCCATCAACCAATCAGATTGGGAAGCCCATGCCAATTAGGCCAATCAATCCAAGGATTTGATGGGGGACTCAATCTCACCCAATTGTTGTACCCAATCTCTGGTCAAAACCAACTTGGGGCCCATCCCAACTGAAAATTTTTTTTTGACCCGCTCAATGGTGCTCCAAACTCATCTGCACCACAAAAAATTCGTCCGACATCAGGGAAACAAAAAGTGAAGGCTAAAGCCAACACAACTCTTTCCGCAAAACTTAACAAAAATCCCAATAGCGTTGCTGCTAACACCCACGCTGCTGTGAAGGCCCGTGGGGATCTAGAGGAGGCTAGTGGGCCCAGGTGCCCACCCCCTCGCACCTAAGTTGCAATGGGGGAAACCTTCACTTTAGGGACATTGAATATTGCCAGACTCAAGGCCTCCTTGTCCCAGGCTAGGAAACTGAGTTTTTTACAAAAAATTACCCATGGATATACTGGCCATCCAGGAGTCCCACTGTCCACAAGGTTCCGAGGAAGCTTGGAAAACAATGCTCCTCCCATCCATATCCTTTTGGTCAGAGCACTGTGGGGTGCTAATTCAGAAAAATAATTTTTTCAAATTTTTATTGTCAGAAACCTTCCTCAATGGCTGAGTCCTTGTTGTCACCTTCTCATGGGCTGACGTGGTACACGCTACTGTCAACATCTATGCCCCAAATGGTGCATGAGAGCGTCATAAATTTTTCTCATTGGTCAAATCCCTCCTGCTACCCCCAGACCCTTTTTGTAGTCAGCGATATGAACTGCTGGCTAAACACTCCAACAGACCGGTGGCCTTCCTCCTCCCACGCCCCCCAGGGCCACATTGAACTTCGCGTTCTAAAGGCCACCCTTGGGTTAATGGATGCGCTGCTGCAGCAAGCCCCACTGCTCAAGAACATGATGCGTTCCCACATCCACAATGGCCAATTAAGGTCCATGTCCCACATTGACCTTATCCTTACGCCAGCGAAATTCCAACCCCACATATCCCACTTTAAAACAACAAAAATGGAATTCTCCAACCATTGACTGGTCTCAATAACTTACCACCTACCTGTCACAGCTGCTAAGGCCCCACATTGGTGCAAAATCTGCCCTTCCGAGCTCACATCGCCAGGGTTTTCCATGTGGGTGGAACCAGCAACTTTGGCAAAATATTTTGTTGCACCGTTTTGTGTGGACCCCATTTCCACATGGGCAACTTTCAAAAATGATACCATCCGCCACTCTCGCCACCTCTCCTCCAGACGCTCATGAGCCACATCAGCTGTCATTTCGCGCGCTCTGGCAGAGTTGACACACCTGGAGTCCAATATCCCAGCTACAGGATACAGCTCTGCATGGGGCCAGAAGTGGGCGGAGGCAGCTGCCCACCTCAACGCGCTCAAAAGGCAACACAAACATCAGGTTTGTGTTCAGTACAGGGCCAAACACATCACAAAAGGTGACAAGTGCACCACACATTTTTTTAAAAAAAATTTTGCACCACGCCAGAGCGTGGCCTGCACACAGGTGCAAAGATTGGATGATTCCATTGCGGATATGCCAGCTGAAGTGGCAATCAAAACACAAAAGTATTACTCCAAGTTGTACCAATCTGATCCAATTCAGCTGGCCAAAGTGGCGGAATTTCTTGACCAAGCCCACATCCGCACCATTTTCTGATACCCGGAAATAATGAATTTGATTACTCTGAACGAATTATGGACAGTCATTCGCGGTGCACTAAACTAAAAATGCCCAGGCCCAGATGGCATTCCATATGAATTCTACAAAAAGTACTTCAGATATATATCCCCACTACTGCTGGCCTCACTTAACCAGAGCCTTTTGGAAACGCGCCTCGGCCAGGAGGACAAGAGGCCTTCACCATCACACTCTTCAAGAAAGGGGATAAGCTAGACTTAGCCAACTGACGCCCCATTTCTTTAACTAACACGGATACAAAAATTTCAACAAAAATCATGGCTAACCGTTTAGGGATTGTAGCATCTGCCACCATCTCCCCAGAATAATTTGGTTTCATACCCAGAAGGTCTATTTGGGACAATGTGCACTCTGTGGCTAACGCATGCCAGTCCACAGCCTCTGGGGCACTAGTATTCTTGGACCAACAGAAGGCCTATGATAGAGTTAACTGGGAATACCTCAGGGCCTGCCTCCACCAATTCCGCTTACCCCCTCGCTTCATCAACTGGGTGATGCTGCTCAAGGAATCTGCAACTATGGCAGTACGTGGCCCTGGCTTCCTAATGGAAGTAGTCCTCCCTCAAAGGGGCTTACGACAAGGGGACCCCCTTAGCCCACTCTTATACAACTTCAGCCTTGACCCACTACTTCGAAATGTGAATGCCCAACTCACCAGGGTCCATGTGCCAGGCCAAGCCCCAGTCAAGATGATGGCATTTGCAGACAACTGTATGGTTGGGGTGTCTAATAATAAAGATGCACGCGCACTTGAAGCCCTCATCCAGGAGTATTCCTGGGTAAGTAACGCTGCACTGAATGCCTCCAAAACCAAAATCATCCTCCTTGGTCGGTATCATAACTGCTGGGCCCCTGCAACCAGCGCTCAGCCCAGCCCATCTGCTCACACATGCGCTCGCCCTCCCAGCTCACCCCACACCTCCCCACTGGTGCTCCCCTTTTTGCCACGCCCTACCATAGGGCTGGTCCGCCATCTAGGCGTGTGGGTAGAGGCAGGTGGATACGCATCAGAAGTAATGGAGAGCCGTATTTTAGACAACGTGACGAAGCACATCGCCTCCCTCAGAGCCCACCCTACTTCCCTTACTGGCAGGGTCGTTTTGGCCAACTCTATGCTCCTCTCCAAAGTCTAGTTTGGAGCCCACGCCATCCCCTTCTCCCCATGCTTCTTCAAATCCTTGCATGCCCTGCTGCAAGGATGGCTATGGTCAGGTCGCCCTCCACCATTATGGTTGGAGGTCATGTTTGGCCCTCATCAGCATGGTGGCATGGGCCTGCTTGACTTCAGAGCCCATGCGGCCAAGATCTTGGGTACCTGGATTGCGGCTGTCACCATCCCTATGCTCCCCTCCCAACACTGGTCCCGCGCAGCCCGCTCCAACTTCTCCCACGACTTGGGCCTCAACAATCCATCAAGCCCCCACTCCCTGATGAACTACCTGGCTTCACACCCATCGGTCACAGGTCCTCACAGTACTAAAACCCACTACAAACGAATCCTCCTCTCCATGCGGAGCTCTGAGTGGAGAATTTGTATTAGTGGACATACAACTCAAAGAGGCCGCCCCTCACCCCAGTTCACACAAGAGGTACAGGGGATACCCATCCATGATGGCATGATCCCCACACGGCCCCATGTCCTATCCATGGTGGACTACCTGAACATGATGGACATCCCTTACTCCATCGAGACCCAAAAAACTATCTGGAAATACACACACCATCCTTTGTTGCAGCCTCAAATCCATTCCCATGTGTGACGCTGCCTGAGGCGGGTATACCGTTACAGCTGAGCGCTCTAACGCTTTACACTCATCCTGCATCGTGTGTGGCCATTATGGAACACTGTTCCACCGCCTGGAGAAGTGTCCTACCTCTAAAGTGATATGGCGCGAAGTCCAACATCTGCTTGGCCAGGATCAAACACATCCCTTCAGTCTGTCAAGAGATATGTTTGCTTTATCAATGGCCTCCCCCTTCCACCCTCCCTCCGTGCTCTGGTGGTTGCAATAGCCATGTGGACTATCCACACGATTGTCTTGGATGCCATCGCAGGCTCCACTCCCACCCTCCCAGAAGCTGTCCACAGATTCGGGTCTCATTTGGTGGACCACTTTTAGGCGTGGATGTTTGGATACCTCCCACCGCGTCACCAACAGCTGGTCTCTTCTTGGTTCCCAGTTTGGTTCATCAAATCAGACCCTTTCCTCCACACATGTTCAATTGTGGCTACGGCCTATTCACACGTTCCCTCCCCCTCCCATAAGTGGCGTTCCCGCTGGCAACAAGAGATAGCATCGCTTCTCTGGGGTGCCTTCCATGTTACTAAATTTTGTCTCTTTTGGGTTGACATTTGGAAGTTTCTGTCCCCTGGTCGGCCTTCCTCGCAATAAATTTAAGTTTATATTTAAATTACGTCATCCTTGGCTTAGTTGCCAGTGATTCTGAAATTATAAAGTCAATTATCTCTATTCAACATATTTATAAAATTTATTAAAGAATTTATGCCTTGAAATACTTAGCATCAGTTTACAGTTTCAAGATCAACCTTTTGGCCCATCAGAAATCATCCCAATACTCTCAAAA
Organism: Massospora cicadina; assembly: GCA_022478985.1. NCBI lineage: Eukaryota > Fungi > Entomophthoromycota > Entomophthoromycetes > Entomophthorales > Entomophthoraceae > Massospora > Massospora cicadina. The sequence goes on from JAKSZP010010704.1 coordinate 121,248, forward strand.
AGTAAAATTTGAGTTTCTCTTATTTAATAATATTGAGATATTCTACCATTATCAGAATTAGTTGCTGGTGTCTAAATACCTGAAAACTCTATTGGGATCCTTTCCTAATACTATCAACGTCGAATTGTTCATTCACCATTATCAATGATAATATCAATCAGTTCAACATCTTTGGCTTCAGTTAAGGTGTTAAATTTGCCAATCCACTATTGGGGATCATCCTCAATATCTTCTTGATCCACATTATAGAGACAGCACAACCCAACCAAATGGGAAGCTCAAATTGAGTTATAAATTATTAAAATTACTAAAACTAATAAGTTGGCAACCATCCTCAACTTATTTAAACATAAAATAATAATTATAAGAGGGATTGATGAAAAATTCACCATTATTCAAGGGTTCAAGAACTTGGCTAGTGTTCCTGGATCAACAATATGAGGACTATTGACACCTTGCTATGCTGCCTTCATTGGCATCAATTGGGGAGTGGTAGCATTGACCACTCCATAGATGCTTGTACCAGCATCTAATTCTTGGAAACCTCTTTCTATTTAGGTTTATAGAAACAAATCACTTAAAATAGAGAAGAATAGGCGAAGGTAGATTTTTATTTAGATAACAAGGTGAGGCTTTTATGGCTGATCAGCCCACCCAGCTAACTTCCATATGATTTGGGGTTATATTGGATTCTGGGGTAGCACAGGGCATAGTACATTGTTAAGGCTCCAATCTCAACCATCTTTGGCGTAACCCACCAGAAACTCATGATATATCATTGATGTAACCCACCAGCAACTCAAAATCCATCCCAATGTTCCTCAGCATCATCTGCAAGTAACGCTAGCATGAAAATCCTCAGCAACGTCAGCTGGTAATCATAGGTATAAAAGCATGGCATTGTCTGCTAGATCCTTAATAAAATATTAATTGTAGATCGATACCTGGCATTAGTTGCTGGAAAATCTTATTAAGTACAAAAATTAGTTGTGGATTGATCCTTAGCAACACTTGCTGGTAAATCCTATTAAAGCTAAAATATTAATTGTAGATTGATCCTCAGCATTAGTCACCATTAAATCTCTTGAAAACAAATGTTGTAAAGAAATAGCTTAAATAAACTGGTTGGGAAAAATGACTTGAAGCTATACCATTAAATTATCCATATAAATCTATTAGTAATTCATTCAAATGCTTTGGGAACCACCAGACATTGAAAGAACTCATATCAATAAGCTAATTAAGACCAAAACAACCAAAAGTAGAAGTAACTGAATTGAATATTTCAGGTGACTTACTCGCCTTATATAATTAACCACTGAGATCCACTGAATTCTTGAAAGTTGAACAAGGTTAAAGTAGTTAAGAATTCATGACGTAATTACCCAAACCCAATGGAATCCACTGAAAACTCAAAAGTCAAACCATCTGAATTTAATCAGCTGGGGTGCCCAATGGGAATTCATCTGATTAAAATCTCAACATAAGGGTTAAGAAGTAACTTAGCCAATTTGATTAGACACTTCCACATCATAATACCTTTAAAAAAACTAGAAATCAATGCAAAAATGGCTATAGAAAGAAATTACATGTGTGGCAAGGACCTGATTTTTAAAAAATACCTAACATGAGTCATGAAGTATATCAACATCATTTAAAGATAGGAATTAGTTATTTTTATCATAATCCTGGAAATTTAAAATTATCAAAACCCAAAGAAAGAGAATTTAAAGAAGTTGCCCCTAAATACAGAACAAAACTCAGTTTTATCCTGTTTTGTCTATAATTATGCAGGTGGGATGTGTTATGGTTCATACTGCAGCTCTACTGGATATTAAAGGTTCTCAAAACTTCATTTTAAAGAAATAATAAAGCATTTGGGAGCAGAGATTGGGACTAAGTCACTGACCATAACCTTAGGAAATGGGGAATAGTCATTTGCCTAATGTTATGACCATCCCATAAGCATTATAGTTAGCTCCTGTAAAGTGAAATCTCTTTATGCGCTACTTGCACAGGTCAACAGTTAGCCAACCCAACTTCTCATCTTACTGTATAGTACAACTAAAAAGTAAGCTCATTAATCTGTGGTATAGATAAAGACTACGCCAAAGGGATAATTTTTTACTATATATAAAATTAAGTGAGTAAAAATTAAACTAATAAAGTCTGTAGTATTTACTGTGTCAGGGAAGTACAAAGCTAATGAGGGTTTGGCACATACCATGTGCAAGGGTGAAAGTAGATAAAGAATTGTAGAAGTGATGGCACAGTACAGGTATATAGTTGGAGTAGATCAGGATTCATAATTGAGGGCTGGACTGTGATTTTTATTGGTAGCTGTCATGGTTGAATGACTTAATAGTTGGAACCAACTCCAAGGATAAGGCTGGGTGACAGGAGGCCCAGAAGGTGAAACTTCAGGATCTTCCTAACCTTAAGCACACATTAGACTAACGGTGGGTACAAGCTAAGTATTCCCAGGTTGGTACTAATAAGGTGCAAAATGCCCAGCCCCTTGTGTCAGCCCAGGCGTTGAAATGAATGATCTACATAATGAATAAAGACAGTTCAATTCGGTTAATTGGAGAACAAGGGCTCAAATCCCATTTGAGTTACAAAATTATGAGCTTGGGTAGAATCCAGCTTCAATCAATCACTCAAGTGAAGGCACTTTTGGTGTATTCTAACAAATTAGATGGGAGCATTTGCCTATTGGAGCGTCAAGGCTTGGGCCCACTTCCACAGACCCATAATTACCCCAACTCAGTTTAAATATATTTTACATGACCAGCACTCCTTGTTGGTTGACTTCTTACAATAAAATTCCGCATTTTTACATTTTCTATTATGTTGTTTTGAATGATCCTGTGCACGGACCCCTTTGAGGTGGTCTCATGTCATGTTATAAGATATTATTTGAGGTGGGCCAACCTGGGGATGATACTGCACCAATTGGGGGGAAATTGAATGAATGGGAAAGGAGGATAAAATCTGAAACCTCCATGCGCTGCATATGATAGGCCAGGAACTCTATGAACCACCTTTGCTATTTGCTATCTAGGTTCAGGGCATTGGTGCGCAATGCCAACACAGTCATAGTCATCCCCTACCCAAAGTTCCTGTACCAAAATTGAACTCAGGGAGGCAGTGGTAGAGGTCCCTATTCTACCACTGGGGTATCATCCCCATGGTGGTCTCATGTCATGTTAACCAATCTATTCTGAATATGATTAGTTTATCCTCTGGTTCACCGTTGGGTCGCCCAGGTTCCCTCCAATCTGGGACTCTCCTCCCCCTTCTACCCTTGTGCACCACGTCACTTCTAGTAGGTTATTCCTTATTACAATCGCACTATTCTACTTAAGGTATAATTGCTAAGGCACCCTCTGCTGGTCTTTGGTACTTTTTGTATTAATGGCTAGCTCCCTGGAGTTGGCCTTGTGCACCATGCACTACCACACTGGGAACAGAAGAGTTATAGACACTCTCCATACATTAGTTGACCAACCCCTCAATTTTATGTGCTGAACTTTTCCACGTGAAACATTTCTGAGGTGTAAACAGTGGGCGCCAGCTGTGGTCAGCTGCACCGCTGTTTCCTCCTTTCCCTGAAGGTTGGAGCAACTCGGTGTTATTATAGTGTCTCCAACAGGAAAGTACCCACCCTTTGTGCTTGTACCTGGTGGATACTGATGCTTCGAGGTTCAAAAGTCATGATTCCCCGACTTTCCACCAAAATTACTGAATTCAATTTGAATAAACAAGTTTTACTTCGTCAGCGCTTTCAGATGATGCCAGAAGAATCAGCGCAGATGGGCCTGGAGGTGTTGTCCTAGGATAACGTTGGACATTCTTTTGCTATTTGAGGGATATGGTTGTTTGCATCTAAAAACGCGCTTTATAGCAAAAACCTTATCTCTACCTCTGAACCGTTTATTAGCTCTTATGTCCTGGATGAGGACCCTATTCCAGTATATCAGATTACCCTGAGAACCCACGTTTGACCCCTACCATGATCTGTGGCACTCAGGAAGTGGAAAAAGAACTTCGTTTTAAGTATTTAATAATGTCTATGCACTTGAAGAAGGTGTGGTGGGATATGTGGCCTCAGTAGTAAGAGTGGCCCACTATCCCCCCTTCTATGATTCCAAAAAATACCCTGATGGCTTGCTCATGCCAGAGGGAGAATTTTCAGGTGGGGTAGTGGCATTTTCTGCTTTTAGTAAATCCCATTCTGGATACTTCTTATTGACCGCTAACCTTACATCCCCTTTGGGGAAGTTCAGCACAACTATTTTAGTGAATACTGATGCCTCTAGTAATTTTATTGACCAAGACCTTGCTGACTACCTTGAGTTGAGTTACTCACCAGGTGGTATGGTTAGAATAGGGGCTTCTCAAGGTATCCCTACGCTGAATGTCATGTGGTTAGTGGACTACCAGGTGGGCGCCTATCTTCTGTCTGACCATTTTAAGCTATCAGAAACCTCTTGTCACCATTATTTTTGAGTGTAGAGTGGTGGAGAAAGTTTGATGTCAGGACTAATTTGAAAGAAAACACTCTATCCTTGTCTTTGTTAAACAGTCACAAGTTGATTGTTCCTTTTCCAGAGAATGACGCCCAGGGAAAATTGCCCCATTGGTCCAATGTTCACACTATTCATCTTACCCCTTTGCTGAAGCCCTCTGTGGAGGTTCCCCTACCTTCCTGTTTGGAGGGGTTAGAATCTTATTTTGATGCAGCATCCTCTAACACACTTTATGAGCACTCTGTGTTTAATTGTGACTTCAAGCTCACTGTGGATCTGGTGCATATATCTTCCCCCGTTTACCCATTGACTGTTCGGGAGGAAGAGGCATTGGATGTGTGGGTGAAGTTCAGTTAGCCAAAGGTGCGATTTTTCAGCGTAACTCCCCTGTATGCTCCCCACTTCTCTTTGTTGAGAAGGCTGATGGTACTCTACACCTGTGCGTAGACAATGGGAACCTCAACAATGTCACAGTACCAGATCTACATACCATCCTATATATTTTCAGATTGTTTGCTATGTGGAGAAAGGTAAGGTTTTCTCTAAGCTGGATTGCCTCAATGCGTTAAATCAGATACGGATTAAAAAGAGACAAGAGTGGTCAACTGCATTCTGTACTAGAAAAGGGATTTTCCAGTTTTGGGTAATGCCCTTTGGGATTAAGAATGCCCCTGAGATCTTTCAACGCCGCATTGATGCAGCGTTGGGGGACTTGTTGGGGTATGCGCGGTTGCCTACATGAATGATATCCTAATGTTTTCCCCCAATCATGCATCCCATACAGTACATCTTCGGCAAGTGGTGGAGAGGTTAAAGGCAGCCAGCCTTACACTGAAGATTAGCAAGTGTGAATTTTTCAGGTCCCAGGTCACTTTTTTGGGAAACGTCATATTTGACCAAGGACACATGATAACTACAGACAAGGAGAAGGCTATTTTTGAGTGGCCCAACCCTCCTCAGTCAAGGAATTGAGGAGCTTTTGGGGACGTACACATTCCTCAATAAGTTCACGCCCAATCTCTCCGAGGTGGCAGCACCCTTATATAAGGCGAGTGGTGCCAAGGTGCTTCAGTGGTCCCCCATTTTGGAGAATGCTTTCCAAGCAGGGAAGTGAACCCTATTGTCCACGTCTGTCCTTCAACATGTTGACCTCTAAAGGAGTTTATTGTGTCTACTGATGCCTCCAACTTCGCCATAGCGGCTGCCTTGTTACAAGTAGGCGAAGATGGGATAGAGCATCTGGTGGGATATTTTTTAGGAAAATGTCTCTGCCTGAGTTGAATTACGCTGTTCATGACAAGGAGTTACTAGCAGTGGTGGAGGCGCTGACTTATTGGTGTCAACACTTGCATGGCTCTATCTAACCGTTCTGTGTATGTACAGATCACCATAACTTGCTGTACTACTGAGCCCCTCATGTCCTAACCCCATGGCAGACCCGTTGGCATGAGACCCTTGCCCAATTTGCCTTTTCTTACAAATTCACCAAGGGCAAGGATAATGGTTTGGCGGATGCATTATGCTGCAACCCTAATTTAGCTCCTGATCCAAAGGAGGTAGAAGTCCATAACACACAGGTGATGATACCTTTAAATAAAGTTTTGTCTCAACTTCCCTCTCCCCCAGCCAATGGGCCAGCGCTTGCACCCTTGAAAATTCTAAAAATATAGTATGTTCAGAAAGGTGGTCCTTTCTCAGCTGCTATCAGCTTAATATACTATGGTACTTGAGAAGAGCGCTTTGAAGCAAGAGAATCTATCCAGGGGCTATCACATGAAGGATGAGATGATGTGGTTTCAGGGGCGCCTATGGGTTCCTGCTGGACCCCTGCGCCTGAGAAATCCGGGCCCATCATGATGGACTCACCGTCAGTTATCCTGGTAAAGCAAAGACCTTGGATTTAGTACAATGCACCTACAATTAAAAGGGCTTTCCTTATCAGGTGGAAAAATATTGTAAAGAGTGCTTGTTCTTCAACAAAATGAAACTAAATTGTCAACCTCTAGCGAGGTTGTTGGTACCAGTCCAAAAGGCTGAAGGGCCCTGGACTTCCCTATTGGTGGATTTCATTGTGGAGTTACCTGCCTCTGATGGTTATGATGCCATCACGGTAGTGGTTGACCGCTTTACAAAGTTCGCCCACTTTGTTCCTTGCAGAACTACTATAACCTCTTCTAAGATGGCTAGGCTCTTCGTCACACATGTGTTTGTGCATCTTGGGGTTCCTCAAGAAATCATTAGTGACTGGGGACCCCAGTTCACCTCCATATTTTGGGAAGAGTTGTGTAAGACTCTTCAGATTCGCCCCTGCCATTCAACTGCCTATCATCCCCAATCAGATGAGCAGACTGAATGAGCGAACCAGTTCTTGGAACATTTTCTGCGGTGTTACACCGCCGCGGATCATTCAGATTGGGCTTCTCACCTTTCCATGGTGAAGTTTAGCTAAAACAACACTTTTCACTCTTTAATCAGTTGTTCCCCCTTTTTTACCAACTACGGCTTTAACCCTGCCTTTATCATGGAGTCCAGCTGTGGTTTAAAGTTGAAGTGGTGGTGGACTTTTATAAGGCCATCAAGAAGGTCCACCAAGGGGTTTCACAAGTTTGGAGGCGGCAATGCTAGTTTATAAGAATAATGCTGATGGTAAGCGCCAAGTGGGTCCAACGTACAAGGAAGGGGATCTCATGATACTTGATGCTTGGAACATCCCTATCAAGCAGCCATGCAAAAAGCTGGGTCCTATGAGTATTGGTCCTTACCGTGTTGTTATAAAGATGGGTCATGCCTCACACCAGTTGGATCTTCCCTCTGCGTTTTGGATCTTCTCCATCTTTCATGAGAGCAAATTGACATTGTTTGAGGGCCCCCCACCAGAGACTCCCGAGGCTTATCTCGTGGATGGGGCGCCAGAGTGGAAAGTGGAGGAAATAGTAGCCTCCCGCCATGTTAAAAGACATCTCAAGTACCTGGTATCCTGGAAGGGGTTTGATGCGGCTGAGAACAGTTGGGTGCCAGCAAATGACTGTGTACATTCCCAAGACCTGATCAAATCATTCCATAATCGTTTTCCTGAGTATGAAGGAACAATATCCAATCCAGCCGTCAATGCTATGAAGTTGTCACCCGCATATAAGAACTTCTCCCTAGTGAACGCCCCTGGAGGGGGTGGAGCCCAAGAAGGAGGAGAAAGTAATGTCATGGTTGAATGACTTAATCGTGGGAACCAACGCCAAGGATAAGACTGGGTGACAGGAGGCCCAAAAGGTGAAACTTCAGGCTCTTCCTGACCTTAAGCACACATTAGACCAACGCTGGGTACAAGCCAATTATGCCCAGGTTGGTACTAATAAGGTGCAAAACGCCCAGCCCTTGTGTCAGCCCAGGCGTTGAAGCGAATGATCTACATAATGAACAAAGACAGTTCAATTTGGTTAATTGAGGAACAAGAGTTCAAATCTCATTTGAGTTACAAAATCATGAGCTCAGGTAGAATCCATCTTCAATCAATAACTCGAGTGAAGGCAATTCTAGTGTATTCTACCAAATTGGATGGGAGCATTTGCCTATTGAAATGTCAAGGCTTGTGCCCACTTCCGCAGACCCATAATTACCCCAACTCAGTTTAAATATGTTTTCCGCAACCAACGTTTCTTATTGGTCAACTTCTTACAACAAAATTTTCCCTTTTTACGTTTTTTACTATGTTATTTTGAACAATCCTGTGCACGAACCCCTACAAGGTGGTCTTGTGCCATGTTAACCAATCTATTATGAATATGATTAGTTTATCCTCTGGTTCACCGTTGGGTCGCCTAGGTTCCATCCAGCCTGGGACTCTCCTCCCCCTTCTACTCTTTTGCACCACGTCGCTTTTATTTGGTTATTCCTTATTATGATGACACTATTCTACTTAAGGTATAATTGCTCCAGCACCCTCTTCTGGGCTTTGGTACTTTTTGTATTAACGGCTAGTTCCCCTGGCATTGGCCTTGTGCACCGTGCACTAGCATTCTGGGAACAGGAGAGTTATAGACAATCTCCTTTACAGTAGCACAGTAAATTGTTTCCATTATCTGCCATTAGGAATGTCAAAAATCTTTATGACTGGACGACAAGCCACAAATTGACCAACAGATCATTGGAGGATTTCCGCCAAAGATTCAATAGGCAGAATCCGCTGAGGATGTTTCAGAGCTATAAGTATCAATCGCCTTAGGATGGGGCGATAATGGGTTATAACATGATGTATTGAATTGCCTTCCAAATAGGGCAATAGGGAAATATCAACAATTGACAAGATAATTTAGATCACCTTGAATCAGGGCAATAAAGAATGAAGAACAACAAGCTGAAACCAATGAGAGCATGGCGAAATGAATAAACTAAGCAAAAGTCTTGGTACTGACTGAGGTCGCTGGGAAATCAGCGAAACAAGGGGATTAGAAGGAGAAGGTTTGTAGATAGAGAGAGAAAAGGAGGAAGAAGGAAGGAGCGGACTAGATTAAGATCTGCTAAGTTTATTATATTTAATTAAAGAAGTGTTTGGGGGAAATTGCTCCTGTTTTATTATATATTAATTGTTTACAAGTGTATCGAGGAACTGGCAATTGTCATATTATCCATTCTCATTGTTCAATGGGTGTAACCCTGTGCAAAAAACCTTTCAGTGGATATATATGGAATCACAAAAATATAGCAGTGGTGCTCATACAGGGGGACCATTGAGCAATAACAATATGATGAAAACGCAGTTGCCAGCTATGTCACATCCAGGTTGCTTTAATAAGGAATCTGCATGACACGCTGGGCCCATTGCATATGAGGAGTTGGACTTGCGTTGGATGCTGTGATCAAATGACAAGATGAGTTTCTAGACGTTTACAGTGATAAGCTGCTTACATACAATTTCAAAAGAAATATTCATGGGTTCTTTTGACGATTTGAGTTTGCAACTGAAGGAACTTTGGATCAGCGGAGGGCAAAACTATTGCTCTCCTCCTTGGATGTCAGAAGTGCTGATCAAGTCGTTTGTTATCTTTCAGGTAGTTCTGTTTCATACCAAGAAGTTAAGGAGATGGTGCTTCGGTTTTTTGGTGGAATTGCAAAGATGTCACAGCGGAAAGCCAAGTTCTTGACCATCAGGTTTCAGTGAAATGAGACCCTTATCACATTTGCTGAGCAATTTATGATGGAAGCTCACATGCTGATTGGGGCAGGAATTTTATCTGAAGTTGATGTGTGCATTACAATGGCCTCAGCGGTGAATCCATACCCTAAACTTTACAATTTCATGGCCCCGTTGTTGGAGGACGATGTACTTCTTCTTAAACTTGTTCAGTTTGTACGTCGCTTATCTGTAACTTTTCCTCCACCCAATACTAAACAGAGTCACACGATTGCTGTTGTCAATCCTAATCATGTGGGGGAATCAACCAGTCAGTGCAAATTTTATCAAGTTACTCACTACAGTCCAACATTCGTTCCATAACTACTGATTGGCATCTGGCCAACTACCACTTTGGCCCTGAATGTTCTTATTGGCAGCAGTCATTCTACCAATGTGGGTCCAGTTACACTGATTCTCTTCAGAACAACCTTCTGAGTGGGCCAACTTATTAAAGTACAGACGTCAGTCCTATGGGGTACGTTGTTTTACTTTTGGTCACCCAGGGCACATGGGACGATGGTGCCCCAATCAATGGATCCTACCCATACAGCAGGATCAATGTTATCAGGGAAAAGTCAGAGCGGAGTAGAGATGAGACTCTATACTTCCACTAGCTCAAATTCAAATGTACCACCTGAATCTACTGTATTAATCACAGCAGAAGCCTCTCATTATGATGATACATTCCTCTACCAACAGCCAGTCGGGGGAGTAAATGTGTTGACCCAAGCACAACCCAAAGATTTGATGGACAAAGGATCTTTGGAGCGACTGAAGCCTTAAGCTTGTCAAATGTTCAACCAAAGTCTGTCAGATCAGTTAGAACTGTTCGCAGATGCCCTGTCCCTGAGAGGAGTAGATGTTGCCCTTCCAGTGGATGCTATTGTAACCTGATACCCTAAAGTCGGTGCAGGTATTATCAGTTTTCTGAGGAAATGCAATACGCTGAATATCCATGTAGTAAATAGCCAGCATTCATCTTACTCAGAATGCAATTACTGTGACATTGTGGTAGCCAAAACCTGGGTATGAGCTATATTTGATATGGGCGCTCATGTTAACATTGTCTCCACTAAATTGGTGGCGAAGTTGTCTTTGAAACCTGACATAGACCATATGATGGTGTATGGAACTGCTGGAGCAGAAACCACAATCTCCGAGGAAGCTTATAGCGCGCTTCCCTTGTGGTTTGGATCTATTGTTTTTGTGGCTTCAGCAGTGGTATTACCAAATAGCAACTATGATCTGTTGATTAGGACTGCCTTTATGCAACACTATGGGGCTGTTATTGACATGATGGAAGAAACTCTAGACATTTTGGGACAGAGGATCGCAATTCATTTTACCTCCAGCGGAGTGCCGAAGGGCTCAGGGAATATGGACATATCAACCTTGCCTACAGCAATGGGGTGATTCCAGTGCGCTATCATTGATTAAAAAGGAAAACTTGGGCCTTTCCCCATCAAATATACGAATATTAAGGGCTACTGCTCATAGCAGCAGGAGCTATATCCATTCCCTCTGGACATCAAGTAATAGTAGACACTGAGTTAGAGGTGGAAGTGCCAGCTGGGCTCTATGGGGAGATCATTGGGCCTTACCAGCAATCGTGGCTTGAGCCCCACGTGGCTCCAGGCATCATAATTCTGGGCCATGGGGAGATCAAGATAATGGTAGCAAATCTTCAGAACAGACCAATTCAAATCCGCTGGCATAAAATTATAGCAAATTTACGTCTGAACCTGGTTGAGGAGATCAATCAGGTTCACAAGTTTGGTTCTTTGAATAATTTGGTTTGCCCATCAAACCGCATCCCAGTGTAATGGCAGTTGTGCCATGGGAGAATTTAATGGGGTTATCAGAAGATCAAAAGGATTGGGTGAAAGCTTTATTTCAAAAATATAAAGAAATTTTGTGGTTGATGATCATGATTTGGGGTGCACTTGGGGGGTTGTTCATTGACTGGACATTGGGGATTATCCTCCCATCAGGTCTCGGCCAATCCGCCAATCTAGAGAAGCTGAAGAAGTTGTCACCGAGGAGATTGACAAGTTGCTAGAGCAGGGAATGCTTGAACCATCTAAGAGTCCGTGGGCTTCGCCTGTCCTAATTGTTAAAAAGAAAGATGGCACTAACTGTGTAGTAATTGACTACCAGAAGCTCAATAGTATTACCAAAAAAGACTCATACCCTATACCACAGATTGATGATGCGCTGGACTGGTTAGGGGGAGCTCGTTACTTCTAAGCAATGGATTTGATATCTGGTTATTGGCAAATCAAGTTGCTCACGGTGGAACAGGAAAATGCACTGTAATCACATCAAAAGGGCTTTTCCAACCAACTTGCATGTCACAAGGTCTATGTAACGCTCCACCTACGTTTCAACGAGTAATGGACACAATACTGGGTGATCTGAAGTTACTGTGCGTTCTTGTGTACCTTAGCAATATTAATATCTTCTCTCGCATGTTCACTGAGCACCTTATCCATTTGGAAGAGGTATTCCGCCAATTGGCTAAGGCTAAAATTAAAATCAAGCCTCGGAAATGCCAACTCTTCAAGGATCATTTGGATTACTTTGGTTTTGTGGTGGATGCAACTGGGCTGAGACCTAACCCACCAAGGTGGAGGCTTCCAGAAGATGACTAAGCCTGTTAATAAGCAGGACATTCAGGTGTTTTTGGGGATGGTGGGTTATTACTGACATTTCATACCCAATTTCAGTTGTATTGGAGGTCCGCTGTTTGAACTACTAAAGAAGGATGTCAGGTTCAAATGGATGGAACGGCATCAATGTGCCTTTAATACACTTGAACGGCGTTAATTTACACGCCCATGTTGCACTACCCTAATTTTGATAAGGAATTTATAGTGCATATGGATGCATCGCTTTCTGCTGTTGGAGCAGTCCTGTCTCAGAAGGACGATGAGGGGAGGAGCACCCCATGGCGTACTGTAGCCATAGCTTGAATTGCCATGAACAAAATTACACCTTAACTGAGTGGGAGTGCTTATCGGTGATTTATGCATATAAGCCGTTTCAAGTCTACCTGCATGGAGTAAAGTTTAAAGTCATAACAGATTACACATCATTGCGCTGGTTGCAGAATTTGAGAGAGCTATAGAGGTGGCTAGCCCAAATGGCTCTTAAGCTGCAAGCTTATGACTTTGAAATTCTTCATTGACCAGGAGCAAAACACCAAAACATTGATTGCTTATCAAGGTTGCTGACAATTGCAGTTACGGCAGATTTGAGTGATATAATGTTTGACAAAATGCTTTGCAGAAAGTATGATGATGAACCGCCATAAGTTATCAAGTTGCTCGACGGACTAAGGACTAATACGTTCTAGAAAAATGGGGATTTGTATAAGCGTATAGGGACACTACCATGGATATCCCAAGAACTTCGACCAGATCAAATACTATCATGAGCGCACATTAAGCAATTGGTCATGGTGGAGTCCATAAGACTCTTGAACTATTGAGGCCACAGTATTATTGGGAAGCATGCCATTTGATGTGCTTGAAACACTGTCCTGCTGTCATCAGTGCCAGGTGGAGAAGCTGTTTCACCAGAAGACATCATACCAGTTAGTGAAACCTCACTTTGCTTGGCATATAGTCTCTATCGATGTCATGGACCTCTGCCAACTGGTGCTCACTGTTCTAAGTATATCCTGGTGGCATTTGACCACTTGACCGTGTGGGTCAAGGCGCAGGCCATTTGGGATATGAGGGCAGTTACTGTGGCTAAGTTTTTAATGGAATGCATCATTCAGCATCACGGTTGCCCACAGTTTATCCTTACTGACAACAAAACCAACTTCACCTCTCACATTTTACCCAAGCTCAACGAATTGATGGTCATCCGCAGGGTCCTAACAACCCTGTATCATCCTGAGTCCAACGGAATGGTCTAATGGGTTAACGGGACTCTGGCGAACATATTACAGAAGTTGGTTACAGATAGGCCCTCCAATAGGAGTCCCCTCCTTTCCACCGCAGTGTTCGCCTACAATATTAGCTACCATTCTGCCATGGGAAAAAGCCCCTTCCAATTGCTTTATGGACGGCACCCCGCTCTTCCTGCGCTGCTATATGCCTGTGTAGAGGACACTGGCGGAATGGATCTGCAACGCTATTTGTTCACCCTAACAAATATGCTAATTAAATTACAAACTGAAGCATACTCGTCCAGCTTAGCCAAGAAAAGCAAAAATCAGGCTGCCAATCAGGTATAGCGAAGTAACCTAGCACATTTTAAAGACAAAGATATGGTGCTATTCCAAGATCAGCACGGGTTTGGGCGGAAGCACAAGCTCACAAATATTTGGATTGGGCCATTTGAGATAATAGAAAAAATGGGTGTTGCCACTTATACTATCAAGGATCCTGCAAGTGGTCAGATTATAAATCGAGTGCATGCAAAATTCCTTTGGCCATATAAGCAGTAATAGAGCCTCTCCAAGAAGGGAAAAAGCATAAAAAGAGTTCTAAGTAAAATGTAATTTATGATGATTAACATGGTATTAATCTTCTGTGGTTTTAACCTACGTTTATTTGGGGTTGCTACTGGGGTCTTTTGCTTCGATGTCTTCATCTTTCTGTCTTTTTTTGGCTTCTTGTGGCGGTCCTTTTGTTTTGATTGGTGGGACCTTTGTTTCTTATTCTGCCACTTTGAGGGTGCCGTGGGTTCTATGGGCTCTTCTGGGGTTGAAGGTGGAGGTGAAGGCTTCTGAGGGGAGAGCAAGGGGGCTGACATATGCTTAGGGGCCACTGTGCTAGTCTGATGAGGGGAGGCCAGTGTGACGGGGCTGGAAGAGGAGGACGGACTGGGGTTCCATGGCAACAGGTGAGGTGGTGAGACTTAAGCTGGTTGATCGAGCTGAAACTGTTCTTGTCCAACTAGGAGCAAGGCCCACAACCACATGCATTAATGATCCCAGGAAATCAACTAGTAAGCCAACAGAGGGGGTCAAAGTCATAAGGGCTGGCGGGTAAGCAGATGGTTTCAGCTTGAGGGGAAAAGGCTGCGCCCAGCGCCAGACAATCTACAATAAAGTCCTCCATGCTCAGATACACTATCAGAAAAGGAGCAGCTGCAGTGAATGCCGCTCACTGGGCCCACTCGAGAGCTGTTTGGTGCAGCTCTATTCCTGAACCTACAGAAGTTGTGGGATGAAAAATAAGGTTACCTAAGAGCGCCATAATGGGAAGGTACTATGATGGATCGTCAGCGCTGAGAGCGGTGAATGCTACGGTGACCCCAGAGTGAAGGTGAGCTAGCCAGTTGCTGTAGAAATTTACCCCAGGGACTGGAAGTGGGTAGGAGCGTGGGGAAAGGACCCTGACCAGCAGGCTATCACCCACTGCATAAAACACAGCATCTTCTGGACAGACAGGGCTGCAGGATGAGGCTTGGCAGGAGATGGAAGCACTAGGTGACTAAAGCCACTTGCCAGGAGCTGGGCCACTTCATTATATGAAGGCCCTCAGCTCCGCTCCCCCCCAGTGTAGCGGGCCACTATGTCTACAAAGGGGGCGCGCCAGGAAGCCAAATGGCTGACAAATTTGGGAAGGAGTTCTTCTTGGGTTAGAACGGTTGTGAGGTCCACGTCAGCTTCATCTTCATAAGCCTGAGGGAAGAGAAAAACAGGGTAGAGGGATGTAGCCTGGGTCTGGCAACTCCACATCAAGTCACATATGAAAGAAGTAATTGAAATCACAGACTCATGGCTGCTGGCGTGCGATTGTTTGCATGACGTTGGAGGAAAAAAGACGTACCACTTATTTTCCAGTCAAGGAGGGGGTAATGTCATGAATCTATATGACTGGATGACAAGCCACAATTATGACCAATGGATCATTGGAGGAATTACGCCAAAGATTCATTGGGCAGAATCTGACAAGGATGTTTCATATTTATAAGTATCAATCGCCTTAGGATGAGGCGATATTGTTATAACAGGATGTATTGAATTGCCTTCTAAATAGGGTAATAGGGCGATATTGACATTTGACAAGATAATTTAGATTGCCTCGAATCAGGGCAATAAAGAATGAAGAACAACAATATGAAACCAATGAGAACATGGCGAAATGAATAAACTAAGTGAAAGAGTTGGTACTGACTGAGGTCGCTGGGAAATCAGCGAAACAAGGGGAGAAGAAGGAGAAGGTTTTTGGATAGAGAGAGAAAAGGGGGAAGAAGGAAGGAGCGGATTATAATAAGATACACTAAGTTTATTATATTAAAATAAAGAAGTGTTTAAGAAATTGCTCCCGTTTGTTATATATTAAGTGTTTACAAGTGTATCAAGGAACCGGCAATCATCATATTGTCCATTCTCATTGTTCAATGGTCATAACCCTGTGCGAAAAACCTTTCAAGATATATATGGAATCGTTAAATTCAATAAGGAAGCCAATATAAAGTAAGATATAGTGTTTAGCAGAAGGTGGTTAATGAGATAACTAGAAGATTTAAACACAGTTTACAACCTTGGGCATAATATCAGATGATATTAAGTCAATCAGGCATTCTTTTCTATCTCACCAGCCAGTTGAGGATTAATGGGGAGATTTAACCATAATGTTGGGTTGGGAACTCAGCGCTGTTATGGATAATTGATCAGTGATATGAGATATAATATACTTTTTTATGGATTTTGGGCCCTTAAGATCAGTAAATAGAGCAATAAATTTTTAGTAATAGTTTCAGACATTATATTTATTGAATCTATTGAAATGTATATAATAACTTTTTTCAGGCCTTAAACCCAAATTATATATAAATAATAAATATAAATCAACATTGACAGCATTAATCAAGTCAAATAATTAAAGTAACAGAAAATTTGTAACCTTAAAGTTGAGGCTTCACCCAAAAAATAAAGCAATTTAGAACACTTTCCTCCTTAAGCATTGACTGGGAATGACATTAACTTTGCCAGAGTTGTTTGGTTAAAATATTAAGGCAATGAAGAAGGCGTTTGGGGCATGCGTGGCAGCAAAGCTTGGCGGCAAATATGGGTGGGCGAGGAGCTTGAAAGTTGGGCAAATAGGCGTCAGTTTCTTTTTGATGGGGGTGGTAGCTTTACAAATAATGATGAGGAAATAATGGAAGGGCAGTGTGCATGTGAGAAAACAGCGCTCAGGACATGCATGGCAGAAAATCTTGGCAACAACCATGGTAACTGGAGAAGGAACACTTTGGTCAGGTGGTTCATCTTGATAGAAGAGACCTTTCAACATATGGAGGTTTTTGATGTCATTGGTATATTTTAACTTAAAGTAAAAATGCGTCAGGGTATATGATCTAAAGTAACTTTCAAAAAAGCAAAGGTAAAGTATTTTAATTGCTTTTACTAGTTGACTTGTGGGTGAGGCAGAGAATATTGAATGTGGCCTCACTTTAACTTAGAAGGACAGTCAGGAGGTTCACATTTTTCTTTAATTATCATATGGAAGTTTAATGCATCAGAAAAAGAATATAAACTAAAAAATGGGAGGCGTCATATTGGAAAACCTAAGGTAAGAGTCACAATAGTGAAATTAAGGCAGTTTGGTTACCTGAAGTGACCAATGTTTCAAGGGTAAAAGAATTGGACTATATTATTGCTTGAATATAGAAATTCAGTCAAGTGGCAACTTTTCAAACCTTCTTGATACAGTTGAAGAAGATTAAGAAATTTAACCTTTTTGATACTGACAGGAAACACAATACTAGTAAAGATAAAAATGATGTTTTTAGGAATATATAAAGTGATCAGCTACCAACCTGAAGGTTGTGGGTTTGATTACCACCCTTTGCGCATTGATTGGGGTGCCAGATGAAGGAAGCTATTGGTGGTTAGTGGGTCTAATAACATGAAATCTTACCCATGATGTAACCAGAAAAATCTGAGTCCTGATCTGGAGGTAGAAAACATTCTTTGACAGAGTTGAACCTGCTCAGGTTTCATGTTGATGCTTTCTTTTTTTCTCTTTTGATAATGTATGTCCCCTGGTCAGCTTGCCTCATATAAATAAATAAATATATAAATTTATGAAAGGGAAAAAATGGGGGTTGATGTTTACAATTTTGGTGTCAGAGCAGTGATGAGCTTTGTAATGGGGAGACAGAAAAGGCGATATGCATTCAAATTGCTGTTACATTTTAATCATTGGAAAATCCAGAAGCTTCAGCATAAGGAAAAAGAGAAAGCGCTAAAGCTATTGGGATGGTGTTGGGGTTTTTGCCCATATCCCAGTCTGCTAGATTACCTGGTATCACTAGGGGAGAATTCCCTAAGGCGAAGTGAATTGGAAATTGGTTGGCCTGAGTTTCAGAGTAACTACATTTGTGGGATTTTGGGATATTCGCCAGGTTGTATCCATCAGGGATTGATCTGGATGAAAATTTAAGATCTCATCAGGTGGAGTTGCCAACAAAATAGGGGCATCTGATAGTGATTAACTATCAGGTATACCAATTGGGATTGGTCAGGGTTCATCACTGACTGATTGGGAATGAATAGCAAGTTGCAAGGTAGTGATGCCATTTGCAACTAGCGAATCAATTGGTTGGTGAGTGACCTGCCATAATGGGTAATAAGTCCCATTACCTAAGCAGGTCACTAGCCAAATATGGTTGATTCACTTGAATCAAGAGGAAAACGTTAGGGACACATTTTTGACTCTTTCCATTTGAGGTATCGAGGATGTCCAATGATAGAATACTAGCCAGGATAGGGAAGACCATCGCTGCCAAGATGAGGATGGGTGATTCAATGGCAACGGCTGCTGTTTCATTGAAGAGGTGTCAACCAAGGGCTAAACAGCCAAATTCCCCACTATATATTCTCTAGGATTTACAATAATAAAAACAGTACTTTACAGTCAAACAGTGTTTACAGTATTTACAGCATTCAGTAAAATATTCTAAGTTATCCATTAGGTATTTAGTTAAACTATTATCAGCTTCTATTGAGAACTTTTCTTTCTCGTTGCAAACACTTTTGCAACCTATTCAATTCAAGACTCAATCTAGTTTGATAATCTCATAGAGGAGATTAGTCTGCGCCCATGTCTGGGAGCAGTTGGGCGAGCAAGGCAAGAGGAGCAGGCGATAGGCCTGCGGCCTATAACGTTCAAAAACGCCCTGGAGAATCTGGTGGAATAGAAAAAAATCTCAAAAAACTGGCGGTCACAATTTCCCCGGAGATACTCACGTGGCAAGCATGATGCAACCAGTACATCAACACACCACATTCCCAGCCACTTTTGTCGGTGGAATTCGGAGTCCATGTGTATCTGGACATCCAAAAAACGGCCATATGATAAAATTTTATGAAGATGTACACAAAATTTTCCTGACCGCAGTGTACATTGCACCTCACTCCATGTCACGCAGTTGGCTGGACCTGGGTTTCAAAAGCAAAATAGCAGCAGACGAGGCTGCAGTGGTGTGCATAGTGGTCGACCTCCTCGAAGGGCAATGGGTCATCAAAACCAAATGCACCAGATAGACAAAATCAAACCAAATTTTCCTCACGTTTGACTTTTTGCCTAAACAGTAAAACGTGACATTTTGGAGCAACACCTGAAAGATGATCTCGCCATATATGGTGAAATACAATCTTTAAAAATGTAACAATTCACACTGATGCCACACCTGTGCACTGGCAAAGCCATCGCAGTTCTGACCCCAACTGAGGAGATCGTGAAGGACCTAACCCAGATCCCACACTCCACCTTTATTGACATCGCAGGGCATACCACCCACCCATTCTGGGTAACCGTGGACAGCGCGCCCCCCATTTGCACCCACTGTGACACGTTCGGCCATAAGGCGCATGCATGCCCCATCAAGGAGGGCGTCACATTCCAGAGCACCCCTCGGTGGCCATGGCCAGCGGAGAGGTGCACTATGAACAAACTGCAAGCACCAAGGAGGCTTTCCCGTGGGGAGCACAAGGCTGCTACCCATTAGTAAAGCCCATCTCCCCGCAGAAGCAGAAGAAGGCCAAGCAGGCCCATAGGGCCGCAGCCAAGGAAGTGGCCAAGGCCACCACCACCATCCCACAATCACAACGCCAAGAAGACATGGAGACCTTCGCGGCGGAAGTGACTCTGGAATCCATCACCCAATCAGATTGGGAGGCCCATGCTAAGCGGGCCACTCAATCTGAGGATCTGATGGGAGATTTGATCTCACCCAATCGCTGCACCCAAGCTCCAGTCAAAACTGACTTGGGACCTATCCCAATTGAAAATTTTTTTTGCCCTGCTCGACGGTGCACTGAACTTATCTGCACCGCAAAATTCGTCCAACGTCGGGAAAACAAAAAGCAAAGGCCAAAGCCAACACGACTCTTTCTGCAAAAATTAACAAAAGCCCCGATAGTGTTGCTGCTAACACCTGCGCTGCTGTGAAGGCCCATGGGGACCTTGAAGAGGCTGGTGGGCCCAGGGGCCCACCCCCTCGCACCTAAGGTGCAATGGGGGAAACCTTCACTCTAGGGACGCTGAATATCGCCAGACTCAAGGACTCCCCATCCCGGGCTAGGAAACTGAGTTTTTACAACACAATTTACCTGTGGATATCCTGGCCATCCAGGAGTCCCACTGTCCATGAGGTTCCGAGGAAGCCTGGAAAACAATGCTCCTCCCATCCCTATCCTATTGGTTGAAGCACTGTGGGGTGCTAATTCAGAAAAATAATTTTTTTAAATTCACATCCTCAGAAACATTCCTAAATGGCCGAGTGCTCGTCATCACCTTCTTGTGGGCTGACGTTGCGCACACAATTGTCAACATTTATGCCCCAAATGGTGCTTATGAGCGTCAGGAATTTTTCTCATCGGTCAAATCCCTCCCGCTACCCCCTGATTCTTTCCTAGTTGGCGACATGAATTGTTGGCTAACCTCACCAACGGACTAGTGGCCACCCTCACCCCACACCCCACAGGGTCACGTAGAACTACACGTTCTAAAAGCCACCCTTGGGTTAATGGATGCGCTGCCATGACATGCCCCACTGCTTGAAAACATGACGCGTCCCCACATCCACAACGGCCAATTAAGGTCCATAACCCACATCAACCTTATACTAATGCCGGCGAAATTCTAACCCCACATCTCCCACTTCAAAACAACGAAAATGGAATTCTCCAACCACCAACTGGTCTCAATAACATACCACTTACCCGTCACAGTTGCAAAGGCCCAACATTGGTGAAAAATCTGCCCCCCTGAGCTCGCATTGCCAGGATTTTCCACATGGGTGGAAGAGGCAACTTTACCAAAATTGTTTGTTGCACCATTTTGCGCGGACCCCATTTCCACATGGGCAACTTTCAAAGAGGACACCATCCGCCACTATCGCCATCTCTCCTCCAGATGCTCATGAGCCACATCAGCGGTTATCTCGCGCGCTCTGGCAGAATTGGCCCACTTGGAGTCCAACATTCCAGCCACAGGATAAAGCCCTGCATGGGGCTGGAAGTGGGCAGAGGCAGCCGCCCACCTCAATGCACTCGAAAGGCAACATAAACATCGGGCTTATGTCCAATACAGGGCCACACGCATCACTAAAGGTGACAAGTGCACCGCACATTTCTTCAAAAAATTTTTTGCACCATGATAGAGCGTGGCCTGCACACAGGTGCGAAGATCGGATAATTCCATTGCAGACACACCAACTGAAGTGGCAATCAAAATGCAAAAATATTACTCCAAGTTATACCAAGCTGAACCAATTCAGCTGGCTGAAATGGCGGAATTTCTCGACCAAGCTCATATCTGCACCATTTTCTGATACCCAGAAATAATGTAATTTAGTTACTCTGACCGAATTATGGACAGCCATTCACGGTGCACCAAACCAAAAATGCCCAGGCCCAGATGGCATTCCATATGAGTTTACAAAATATATTTCAAATATATATCCCCATTGATGCTAGCCTCACTTAACCAAAGCCTGTTGGAAACACGCCTTTTACCAGGAGGACATGAGGCCTTTACTGTCACACTCTTCAAGAAAGGGGATAAGCTTGACTTAGCCAACTGGTGCCCCATTTCTCTAACAAACACAGACACCAAAATTTTAACAAAAATCATGGCTAACCGTTTAGGGACTGTAGCATCTGCCACCATCTCCCCAGAACAATTCAGTTTCATCCCCAGAAGGGCAATTTGGGATAACGTGCACACTGTGGCTAATGTATGTCAGTCCACATCCTCTGGGGCACTTGTATTCTTGGACCAACAAAAGGCCTATGATAGAGTAAACTGGGAATACTTAGGGCCTGCCTCCATCAATTCCGCCTACCCCCCTGCTTCATAAACTGGGTGATGCTGCTCACGGAATCTGTGACAATGGCAGTGCGTGGCCCAGGCTTCCTAACGGAAGTAGAACGCCCTCAAAGGGGCCTGCGACAAGGGGACCCCCTCAGCCCACTCTTATACAACTTCAGCCTTGACCCACTACTGCGAAATGTGAATGCCCAACTCACTGGGGTCCATGTGCCAGGCCAAACCCCAGTCAAGATGATGGCATTTGCAGATGATTGCGTGGTGGGGGTGTCTAATAACAAAGATGCACGCGCGCTTGAAGCCCTCATCCAGGAATATTCCCAGGTAAGCAACGCGGCACTGAACGCCTCCAAAACCGAAATCATCCTCCTTGGTCAGTTTCAGAACTGCTGGGCCCCAGCAAGTAGTTCCCAACCCAGCCCATCTGCTCGCCCACGTCCACGCCTTACTAACTCAACACACACCGCTCCACTGGTGCTCCCCTTCGTGCCACGTCCTACCATAGGACCAGTGCACCATCTGGGCATGTGGATAAGGGAGGCGGATATGCATCAGCAGTAATGGAATGCCGTATACTGGACAACGTGACAAAGCGAATCGCCTATCTCAGAGCCCACCCTACTACCCTCACTGGCAGGGTTGTTCTTGCCAACTCTAAGCTCCTATCCAAAGTCTGGTTCAGAGCCCACGCCATCCCCTTCTCACCAAGCTTCTTCAAATCCCTGTATGCTTTGCTGCAAGGATGGCTTTGGTCAGGCCACCCTCCACCAGTATGGCTAGAGGTCATGTTTGGCCCTCATCATTAAGGTGGCATGGGCCTGCTTGACTTCAAAGCCCATGCTGCCAAGATCCTGGGCACTTGGATCGTGGCCGTCACCGCTCCTACACTCCCATCCCAACACTGGTCCTGCGCGGCCTGCTCCAACTTCTCCTGAGCCTTGGGCCTCAATAATCCATCAAACCCCCACTACCTGATGAAATACCTCGCATCACACACATCGCCCACAGGTCCTCACGGGACTAAAACCCACTACAAATGAATCCTCCTCTCCATGTAAGGTGCTGAGTGGAGAATTCGTATTAGTGGACATACAACTCAAAGAGGCCGCCCCTCTCCTCAGTTCACACAAGAGGTACAGGGGCTACCCATCCATGATGGCGTGATCCCCATTTGACCCCATGTCCTATCCAGGGTGGACTACCTGGACATGATGGACATCCATTACTCCACTGAGACCCAAAAGACTATCTGGAAATATGCACACCATCTTCTGTTGCAGCCTCAAGTCCGCTCCCATGTGTGGCGCTGCCTGAGGCGGGTGTATCGTACAGCTGAGTGATCTAACGCTTTACACTCATCCTGTGTCGTGTGTGGACAGTATGGAACGCTGTTCCACCGCCTGGAGAAGTGCCCCACCTCTAAAGTGATATGGCGCGAAGTCCAACGTATGCTGGGCCAGGATCAAAAGCATCCCTTCAGTCTGTCAAGAGATATGTTTGCTTCATCAATGGCCTCCCCCTCCCACCCTCCCTCCGTGCTCTGGTGGTTGCAATCTCCATGTGGACTATCCACACGATTGTCTTGGATGCCATCGCTGACTCCATCCCCACCCTCCCAGAAGCTGTCCACAGATTCCGGTGTCATTTGGTGGGCCACTTTCAAGCGTGGATGTTTGGATATCTCCCACCACGTCGCTGACAGCTGGTATCCTCCTGGTTCCCAGTCTGGTTCATCAAATCAGACCCCTTCCTCCACACGTGCTCAATACTGGCTACGGCCCCTTCACACGTTCCCTCCCCTCCCCATAAGTGGCGTTCCCGCTGGCAACAAGAGATAGCATCGCTTCTCTGAGGTGCCTCCCCTGGTACTAAGTTTATCTTTCCTGAGTCATATTCGGAAGTGTCCATCCCATGGTCGGCCTTCCCCACAATAAATTTAAATTAACAGCTTCTATTGTGTTGTTCTGTCTCAAGGATATTATTGCAGAGAGCAATCTTGGAAAACTCTCATAGAGAAGAGTAAAGATCTGAGCGGGGATCTAGAGAAGAAGGAGCCACAATCAGGGATATCTGCTGACTGTGTGTTGGGCTGAAGAAGACTGTCACTGGGGTATCTCAGCGAAGATCAGGTGGACAAGAGCATAGGGAACGAATCCCTACAAGTACAACATCACGAGTATTTAATTGGGATTACTGGTTGAGCGTTGGGCCAAAATATAATTTTTTACTCAACTACAGACAATAGTCTCCATACTATTATCAATTAATAATTCATTCTATACAACATGGCAAAGTGCATGAGGAAACCAAACCTGTGCAGTAAAAAGGTTACTGGGTTACTTGCTGATAACAACCACCAAAGTAAATTTTTACAAGTTAGTGCTAACTATGGGGGTAGTTGAGTGAAGAATCTATAATATTGTCATACAAAGAAAGAGCTACGCAAATTGTGGACTGAGTTAGCCAGTGTAAACCAGAATGCCTTAAACTCAGCGGACCATTGGGGGTTCATGGCCTTGGGTGAATGAGTCGCCAAGGTGGAGGAAGGAATAGAGAATTTAGCAAGCTTCAGGAACGAGTTAATCGTTAAAGCAAACTCATTGAAGAGGGATGAAGGGGACTTCGTTTGAGAGGTCCTATACCTGAAAATGGAGCGAGAAGTGGATCACATTCATTTAAGAAATTTTGGTGCAGATATCAAAAGATTTATCAAACAAGTGTAGGAACTTAAAGCTCACAGATGTGCTTGTGAGCCCAATATGGCAAGCGATGCTGAAGAAAGAAGTCCTCACATTATACTTGGGAAGTCAAATACCCCAAGGAACATGACACTCACTTTTGCTGCCATTTTGGAGATGACGCCCGAAGTCACTCTGCAAGTTAGCTAAGTAGCTGAACCAAGAGAATCAGCCAGAAATAACTCGGAGGTTTTTAGGGCAACAAAAAGTTGCCAACGTTCCATCAGAATAACACCCCAGAATTTTTCTGACTGTTTGACATGACCATGAATGGCTATGGGGATCATCAAAAGGCGTTGAAGGTCATGAATTGCCTAGACACTGACTGTCAGAACATAGTGTTACCTCACCTGGAGGGAGACAGCTGGTCATATGCTGAGGCAAAGGTGGCCATCATGAAAGAGTTCGGAAGTCTGACATGTATGTCAAAATGCAAGAAGGAATTTATGGGAATCCAGTTCCATAAAGATGAGTCTCTTTCTAGCTTCGCAGATTGGTTTTACCAGGAGTCACAGATCCTGGCTGGAGCGAAAGTATTGGACAACTTTGATGCTAGAATCGCCTTGCAAGCAGCCCTTTGGCCCTATCATGATTTGCATCACATGATGTCTTCCATGTTCGCAATGGAAATAACTACCTTGCAAATGGTAGATAACTTGAAGATTTTGGGAGTGACATTTGATGCCCCAAATAGAAGCTTTGAATCTAATCGGTATAAAATCTGAATCCCACAAAGGGAAATGAAGGAGCTAAGGAGGCTACCAATCAAACCGTGATATGAATAAGCCCAAAGAATTCAGATGGTTAAACAAGAAGGAAAAGGTCTGCTTTCAGTGTGGCGGGAAAGGACATTTCACCGTACACTGTAAAAAGCTGAAGGATCAGATTAATGTGGTCCAGGACAAGGAGTCAGCAGCCACCAAGGATTTGGGAAAAGGGCCCATGGCCTAGACGGGGAACAGTCTAGAGCTGTGGAGAAACCTGTTCCTCCTGACATTATTAATGAAGAAATTGATATTAGCGATCTGTTTGTAGATAGAGCGGTAAAGCAACAATGGTAAAGAGAAAGGGACCAGACTAGGCAAAGAGAAGACCCCTGAAATAATCAAAAGTTGCCTGGCATATGCCGACAAATGGGGAAAATTAACTTAAACCCTAAAGAGTTTTGACACCTTTAAAGGGAAA